>CAVLYW010000135.1:0-33594 GCA_963675345.1 Trididemnum clinides
GAGGCAAAACAACCCAGAGCTAAGTAACTGCACTAATTTGACAAATCAAGAAGTGAGTGTAACACCCATGATACTTCTAAATCACACCTTCACTATTTGTTGAAAGTAATCATATCAGTCACTTTTATGTTATGACTTCATTGACGTGGTATAATGGTGGGACTATTTTTTGGGTGGGCCTGGGGCTGCAGCCCCATCAGCCCCCGCTTTAATCCGACCCTGTCCATATATTGTTAGTCTGCAATGCTGCATTATTTGAATGTAGCAGTTAGTAACTGTTTTTAACAGTAATTTTGAAACTGTTATGAATGGGAGTATTGCTTTTATCGTTTTATTGAGTCACCGATCGTCTTAATTAAAGTAACTGTGACCTTCGATCCCTCCAAGCGCCTTGACGAACCGAAGCAATCCTATTTGAACAAGTCCGGATACGAATTTTAACTTCACTTTTCTCGTCTCTCGGTGATCAATGGTCCAACAATAATCAAGCAATTCATTTATTTATCGCAGATTTAAAATATAACACTCGTTTTATAGGCCGTAAGAACAATTACAGGGGAGCGTTAAGCGTGAGATAGCGATTATGATGTTAAATTTGGGTTATCTTACTTCTACAAAAACAAAGAATTTTATTACTAGCTCTGTATCTATACATTCGTACAGAGTAGCATTCAATAAACGTACCATACTTAATGCTTTATCAAAGCTGATGTATACTGCAGCATGGTTCTGTAATCAATGCTTTCTTTATTCAGCCGCAGTAGAACTCGGGGCCGTTATTTATAATGATTTTGGGGTAATTTTTTCTAATTGGAAAAAGTGGCATGAAGAATTTGTTTTCGAGTACTAACGGATAGTAGTCATAGGAGAAAGCAGCATCCATGACTTGTTTCTTGGTCATAATAAATAAACTAAAAATGATATCAACCCCCTTCCGTACTGTTAAGTTGTTTTCCATTAGAACTGCAGACTCACAAAAATGACTCATAACATTACGGCCACATAAACACACGAATGTCAATTAGGCGTTTGGACCCATGTCAGTTATAAATAAATTGTAAACTGGCCCTGTCGCTTGATCATATTTCAAGATTTTCTCCATTCTATGATGCTATTTGTCAGTTCATGTAACAGTAACAGTTAGCAAATCGTAACTGCTCCTAACAATTATTTCCTGGCAGTTACAAAGCAAAACATCTTAATCAATGCACGGCTGCCACGACGTGCATTTTGAAGTACAATTTCACAGCCGCAGGTTGTGCACCCCTGCTTTAGGCGATTGCGCTGTTTTTGGCATGAAACGTTTCTCTTTTTCTCCTACCCTTGTGTAGTTACAATCAGTATACGTACTCACAATCATTTTATTACAGTTGAGAAACAGAGTTACGAGATAGAGCGTTTTCGCGCCCAACCGCGCTGTTTAGCAAGCATTTTCATTGAAAGTTTGCTTTGGGCGCGAAAGATGAAAACCCGCCCAATCGGGCTACCGGTACTTTAATCTACTTGGTAAATAGCGATGAGTTTTAATTTTTTTCTTTGCCAAGAATTGGATTTTCTTATAAAAGTTGAATGTTATTCTTTGCAACTTTTCAGCTGTGCCTTAGTGAAATGGTTCAGTAGCAGTTGTTCCAGGCCCCATCATTGCTGACAATTTTAATTGGTAGAAAAACGGATGAAAAACTTTTGAATGCAGTTATGCTTTCGGTCTATGCAAAGGTAATCTGCATTGATTACGTCAAGTCCTTTTTTAAATTGCTAACTGTCGAAGACTAGCTTTGATGCGCAAAAATTTTGTTGACAAGTTTACTTTCGTGTTCATGCCTTTTTTTGAGGTTAAATAATTGTTATGGGTATCAGAGTAGCAACAGGAAGGGTATATTTGTCAATAATTTGCATTTTGAGATAGAAGTGCCCTCTCTAGTGCTGTATTGAGAGAGAAATTATGTGGTTTTACCAGTTTTTTATGCTCATAAATCACTCTATGATATGTAGAAAAATGAATCAAGCTTTGACATTGGCAAAACCAGGAAGCATAGAATAACTGTTAGATTTTCGAATTAAGATGCTACCCGATTTCGGCAGTTTGTGGAAAATACGTCAATGAAAAGTTTAGAGCCCGGCTATGACTCCATACATTGTGTGCCTGTTTCTTGTGTGAGCGGGCAAAGTGTATGCCTAGATCAGGGGTCCCCAACCAGGGCTGCGAGATGGTCATTCAGATTTTTGTGTTGCATTCTTGTACTGTCATGCTCAATTCATCCTGTGCTAATTGTTCTGCACAATCAGTGTCTAATTACATGCCTAGCGCGCGGTTTTCAATTCAGCCCGAAACGATGCTGATCTCCAAAAAAAGAAAAAGGTCAACACATGCAATTTCAGCCAAGACTTCGAAATTGGTCCACATCTTGGCCTGAGACATGTTATGAATTCTTCACATGTTAAAATATCTTAGGGGTGCGAGAACATATCAAGATATTTTAGGTGTGCCAGAACATATTAAGATATTTTCGGGGTCCGGGCCATTACAAAGGTTGGGAACCACTGGCTTAGATAAATAAAATATGTCTTTGAAAACTTTTAAAATGTTTAAGAAAAATATTTTGGTAATTTCCCAGGCAATGAGCGTTTAAGATACTTTGTCGTAATCATTGGTGCTGCAAGGGAAAGTCTTGAGACCAAAAAAATATTGGGGAAGGGGACTTTTTAAAATCTGAACAATCTAGATGAGAAAGTTTGGCCAAAATCATGTTATCAGTATTTAAAATAAGTAAGTGGCTATTTTGTGGTTGAACGTTAGCGTGTCTTTGAACAAGGACGTTTGCTGAAATAAATGGAATTATGCTGTGGCATAGTAGATAGTATTGCTGCTTTCAAATGCCATGACTATGGGTTCGGAATATGTGAGCAGGGTATTTACACAATGGCGGTGTATACTGGGGGAGGCACGCAATATGTGAACTCAAGGGGAAGTGTACACTGATGGTTAAAATCTTGTTGAGTTGCATGTTTTATACGTCATAAAAATTGTCGAGTTATAAATGACTTAATGCCAATCCCCATCATGGTTTAAATAAAATGGCTTTCAGTGCAATTTGATGCCAATTGACGTATTAAATGCCAAAGTTTTACAAAGTTTCTCGTTCATTTAGAATTTCGCGAACTCAGCTTCAAAATATTCATGCTCACTAAAAAAAGTATTTGCTCAATGCAAAATTTTCATAGAGGGAACACTGTTTCGGGTCCACCGATGTGTTCTGCAAGGATTTGTTCTTGGTTCAGTTTTGTTTTCTTTCTTAATTAATGTCCTTCATGCTTCTTTTCTTTTCTTTCTTGTTGAACTATTTATGCTGATAACTCGGCCATGTGGTTGCCCGGCTTCTCTGTACTGCTGCTTAAAAGGCTACCCATGAAAGCTTGATTAAACTAGATCGCTAGTCTAAGCCATGGACCTGTTTGCAAACTTTGTTGACATGCACTGAACCCCCAACTCAATCAAAGACATGACACTGTTTTCTATTCGAGAGCTGACGGTATTTTCGTCTTGAAAAAAGGTTGATGATGATTTTGGAAACTTTTAGAAAAATCTTTTGTTGGCCCCGAAAAAGCCTTTTGTGGATCCCCGTCCGATTCAACTGCAAGTTAGCAGACGTGTTCGATATTAGCGTTGTCAGAAGCAAATGTGGAGAAGGAGAGAGAAAAACACAGTTTTTGGTCTTTGTGTTTGTCAAATTTGTATGATGAATTGTTCAAAGATTGTTTTTTTAATCTCCAATTTTGTCAAATTTGTTCCCGAAATTCGCTTGTTGCTTTGTGTGGGAATTATCGGCGTTTGGAAGCAACTCAATCTCAAAATACCTTTTATTCTTTAACGACATTAAAAAATTTAGGGGCATACCCCCTGCGGATCCTTCTTGTTAAGCCTAACCGGCATTGTAAAAAATCTTGTAACTGGCAGTTTTAACCTCCAAGGATTTTTTATCGAAGGTGTGCGTCGTGTTTAGCAAAGCATATAGTAACGAAAAAACTTCTCAATTATTGGAGCGATTTAAAATCGACGCACAGTTCAGTACGGCCGGTCAAACGTTAAATGCTATGCTTATTGTTTATGATTTAGTATCAAAGGCTTCAGTCACGACGTAGAAGTTAATATTTCCGCTTTACAACAGCTGTGCTTACAGTAGCACAAAAGATCGTTTACAAGCAAAAACCAAAGTGAAATTAATTGGAGAACTTTTGAAGTGGGGGTATTCTGCAGCGAAGGTACAACATCAAATCAAGTCATTTTCAAAAATAAATGAAATCGTTTTCAAAAATAAATGAAATCGTTTTCAAAAATAAATGAAATCGTTTTCAAAAATAAATGAAATCGTTTTCAAAAATAAATGAAATCGTTTTCAAAAAGAAATAAAACCATTTCCAAAACCAAACAACAACATTTCCAAAACCAAATAAAATCATTCCTAAAAACAAATAAAATTATTTCTAAAAACAAATAAAATCATTTCCAAAAACAAATAAAAACATTTTCAAAAAACAAATAAAACCATTTCTAAAAAGAACTCAAGCAAATAAAACCATTTTCTTTCAATTGTTAAACCCAAACAATGTTAGAACAAGTAAAATATACTTCCAAGTTTATGTACAAGATCGTGTTCAACGGAAATGACGTACTTGCAAGGTTGTGCACGTTCGGAAATGACGTAGCGCTCCGCAAAATCCGGGTTAAAATTTATATTACCTACTACTAAGAGTTTTGCGTAATTGTCTACTTTTTTCATATTTAATCGAGCGCACATATTTCTAAATCAATCAGTCAATACTTGTGTCAAAATAAATGATTAGTGCCGTTGTTTTGTGGTTCATGCTTAAAAGTATTAATGGCGGTTCTATTTAAAACACAAAAAAGCAACGTTTTTTCTATATCTTTTTCTCAGCAGCTACACCTATTTCTTTACAATTTCGTTTTCTTTGCAATTTTTCATCTGATTTTCCTGCTCTCGTGGCAATACCTAATTCTTCCTTTTTACCTTTGAAAAGTGACTATTTTGCTGTCAACGGCATTGTTGTAGCCTTGGAGTCCATTTTTTGGTTACAATTAGTGTGTCTATAAATACGCTCATTTGTTTCCTATGCCAAAGTGGATAGAGTGATGGCCTTCGCATGCGATGATTATGAGTTCAACTCCACACTGGCAAACTACTTACACAGCTTCCGAGTGCACTGGGAAAGGATGGCCTGGTAAGTGAATGTCAAGCGGAGTATACACTAACGGTTAAATTTCTGTCAAGTCATCTGTTTAATACGTCATAGAAAATCTTCCCTTTCCCACCCAGCCTAAAGTATAACCAGAACGGATAAAGCAATGTTTACTCCCCTAAATGTCTCCACTCTGATCTACATATTGAACTATTTGAGGATAAAGACTTTTAAACTAAATTGCTACCATGTTGAAGTAAAACAGCACGGATGGTTTTTGATATATTCTCTTTAATTTTGGATACTGTTAGCTTCAGTAAAACTTTGGCATTTAATACGTCAATTGGCATCAAATTGCACTGAAAGCCATTTTATTTAAACCATGATGGGGATTGGCATTAAGTCATTTATAACTCGACAATTTTTATGACGTATAAAACATGCAACTCAACAAGATTTTAACCATCAGTGTACACTTCCCCTTGAGTTCACATATTGCGTGCCTCCCCCAGTATACACCGCCATTGTGTAAATACCCTGCTCACATATTCCGAACCCATAGTCATGGCATTTGAAAGCAGCAATACTATCTACTATGCCACAGCATAATTCCATTTATTTCAGCAAACGTCCTTGTTCAAAGACACGCTAACGTTCAACCACAAAATAGCCACTTACTTATTTTAAATACTGATAACATGATTTTGGCCAAACTTTTTCATCTAGATTGTTCAGATTTTAAAAAGTCCCCTTCCCCAATATTTTTTTGGTCTCAAGACTTTCCCTTGCAGCACCAATGATTACGACAAAGTATCTTAAACGCTCATTGCCTGGGAAATTACCAAAATATTTTTCTTAAACATTTTAAAAGTTTTCAAAGACATATTTTATTTATCTAAGCCAGTGGTTCCCAACCTTTGTAATGGCCCGGACCCCGAAAATATCTTAATATGTTCTGGCACACCTAAAATATCTTGATATGTTCTCGCACCCCTAAGATATTTTAACATGTGAAGAATTCATAACATGCCTCAGGCCAAGATGTGGACCAATTTCGAAGTCTTGGCTGAAATTGCATGTGTTGACCTTTTTCTTTTTTTGGAGATCAGCATCGTTTCGGGCTGAATTGAAAACCGCGCGCTAGGCATGTAATTAGACACTGATTGTGCAGAACAATTAGCACAGGATGAATTGAGCATGACAGTACAAGAATGCAACACAAAAATCTGAATGACCATCTCGCAGCCCTGGTTGGGGACCCCTGATCTAGGCATACACTTTGCCCGCTCACACAAGAAACAGGCACACAATGTATGGAGTCATAGCCGGGCTCTAAACTTTTCATTGACGTATTTTCCACAAACTGCCGAAATCGGGTAGCATCTTAATTCGAAAATCTAACAGTTATTCTATGCTTCCTGGTTTTGCCAATGTCAAAGCTTGATTCATTTTTCTACATATCATAGAGTGATTTATGAGCATAAAAAACTGGTAAAACCACATAATTTCTCTCTCAATACAGCACTAGAGAGGGCACTTCTATCTCAAAATGCAAATTATTGACAAATATACCCTTCCTGTTGCTACTCTGATACCCATAACAATTATTTAACCTCAAAAAAAGGCATGAACACGAAAGTAAACTTGTCAACAAAATTTTTGCGCATCAAAGCTAGTCTTCGACAGTTAGCAATTTAAAAAAAGGACTTGACGTAATCAATGCAGATTACCTTTGCATAGACCGAAAGCATAACTGCATTCAAAAGTTTTTCATCCGTTTTTCTACCAATTAAAATTGTCAGCAATGATGGGGCCTGGAACAACTGCTACTGAACCATTTCACTAAGGCACAGCTGAAAAGTTGCAAAGAATAACATTCAACTTTTATAAGAAAATCCAATTCTTGGCAAAGAAAAAAATTAAAACTCATCGCTATTTACCAAGTAGATTAAAGTACCGGTAGCCCGATTGGGCGGGTTTTCATCTTTCGCGCCCAAAGCAAACTTTCAATGAAAATGCTTGCTAAACAGCGCGGTTGGGCGCGAAAACGCTCTATCTCGTAACTCTGTTTCTCAACTGTAATAAAATGATTGTGAGTACGTATACTGATTGTAACTACACAAGGGTAGGAGAAAAAGAGAAACGTTTCATGTCAAAAACAGCGCAATCGCCTAAAGCAGGGGTGCACAACCTGCGGCTGTGAAATTGTACTTCAAAATGCACGTCGTGGCAGCCGTGCATTGATTAAGATGTTTTGCTTTGTAACTGCCAGGAAATAATTGTTAGGAGCAGTTACGATTTGCTAACTGTTACTGTTACATGAACTGACAAATAGCATCATAGAATGGAGAAAATCTTGAAATATGATCAAGCGACAGGGCCAGTTTACAATTTATTTATAACTGACATGGGTCCAAACGCCTAATTGACATTCGTGTGTTTATGTGGCCGTAATGTTATGAGTCATTTTTGTGAGTCTGCAGTTCTAATGGAAAACAACTTAACAGTACGGAAGGGGGTTGATATCATTTTTAGTTTATTTATTATGACCAAGAAACAAGTCATGGATGCTGCTTTCTCCTATGACTACTATCCGTTAGTACTCGAAAACAAATTCTTCATGCCACTTTTTCCAATTAGAAAAAATTACCCCAAAATCATTATAAATAACGGCCCCGAGTTCTACTGCGGCTGAATAAAGAAAGCATTGATTACAGAACCATGCTGCAGTATACATCAGCTTTGATAAAGCATTAAGTATGGTACGTTTATTGAATGCTACTCTGTACGAATGTATAGATACAGAGCTAGTAATAAAATTCTTTGTTTTTGTAGAAGTAAGATAACCCAAATTTAACATCATAATCGCTATCTCACGCTTAACGCTCCCCTGTAATTGTTCTTACGGCCTATAAAACGAGTGTTATATTTTAAATCTGCGATAAATAAATGAATTGCTTGATTATTGTTGGACCATTGATCACCGAGAGACGAGAAAAGTGAAGTTAAAATTCGTATCCGGACTTGTTCAAATAGGATTGCTTCGGTTCGTCAAGGCGCTTGGAGGGATCGAAGGTCACAGTTACTTTAATTAAGACGATCGGTGACTCAATAAAACGATAAAAGCAATACTCCCATTCATAACAGTTTCAAAATTACTGTTAAAAACAGTTACTAACTGCTACATTCAAATAATGCAGCATTGCAGACTAACAATATATGGACAGGGTCGGATTAAAGCGGGGGCTGATGGGGCTGCAGCCCCAGGCCCACCCAAAAAATAGTCCCACCATTATACCACGTCAATGAAGTCATAACATAAAAGTGACTGATATGATTACTTTCAACAAATAGTGAAGGTGTGATTTAGAAGTATCATGGGTGTTACACTCACTTCTTGATTTGTCAAATTAGTGCAGTTACTTAGCTCTGGGTTGTTTTGCCTCCATGTCTTTTCCTCAATGTTTAACTAATCTTGAGCAGCTCGTATTTGATTAATTAATTTAGTCTTTTTGTAATTTGCTGAATATTTAATTGATTAAGTTAGTGTCTCTGTGATTCAATCAGTTAATTACTAGTAATTTCTTTGTAAATGGGTTACCCAAACTAAATAATTATATAACCCAACCCAACTTATATAAAACCAACTTAAAAACAACTTGTATATGACTTATATACAATTATATAATGAAAAGGCATGGAGGTGACAGCTGTGTAAATTTACATGTGTTTGTTAGTGATGTGTGGTTTAGTAGTGATGATGTGTGATTATTCACATACAGAAAAAAATTTTTGATCTTACAATTTAATGAGAGTACAATTAGTGTTGTTTTTGTAAAATAAGTTTTTGTAAGAAATTATTTAACTAATTCTTCCATACTATCTTAAAACTTCATAACTATATATTGTGTAAAGGACTGATAATAGTATTGACACTTTGGTTTTGCCAACTAGGGAATATTTGTGTTTTAGTATCAAAATAACAGTAAAATAACAGTAATATAATTAGCAGTTTTTTCGGCATATCTTTTCGAAATTAAAATTTAGCATATTTCTTTTGGATCCTGCATTTTCTAGTATATTTTTTTCGGATCCTGCATTTTCTAGAATAGCATCTTTTTTTCCGAATTAAGTTTTAAAATTTGGTAGCACTTTAAATTTATATATTTACATTGAAATTGCAAGTATTTCCATGTCATTGAAACGGAAAAAAACACTAACAGAAGAAAAACGAGTATTTTATTCAAAATGGGAACACGACTACTTTATGATTGAGACAGCAACACATTCTATGATGTGTCTAAAATGCAACCAAGTTGTGAAGACTGTGAAAGAGGATAACGCAAAGCAGCACTTTCGTCGTCACGAATCGCACTCTTACGCGAAACTGAAAGGGGATTCGAGAAAGATCTGCATTAAAAATTTAAAAAAGAATCTGCGAAAGCAGATAGCTTGCATAACAACTTTCGCTAAGCCCACTAATAGCCGCTGTGAAGCATCATACAGAGTGGAATACCATCTTGGCGCTGCGGGAAAACCTTATTCTGATAGCAAACTGGTGAGGCGATGCTTGATAGACGTTGTTAAGTGCATTCACTCTGGGAAGGAAGCTGATTATTCTTCAATTGCTCTCTCGCATGTTACAATGCAACGCAGGCAAGATGATATCGCTCAGCAGTTACAACTCTCTCCGCAAGCAAAGATAAACAAGAAAGAAAGTTCATTTTCACTTGCTGTTGATGAATCAACAGATATCAACGACTCTGTGCAATCGTTAATCTTCGTACGTTGTCTTTCTTCAAGCTTTGAATTGTGTGAGGATTTCTTTCCCATGAAGCACTGGCTATTCGCACCCGTGGAGAAGACATATTTCTTGCAGTTAAGAATGCCTGCATTCGCTCTGGATTAGATCTAAAATACCTGCGGAGCATTTGCACGGACGGTGCGCCTGCCATGACCGGTAACCAACAGGAATTTGTTACAAGATTTTTGGATTACGTGTCCAACAAATATGACAATAGAGAGCTCATCAACCTTCACTGCATTATCCACCACGAAGCACTATCCGCCAAATCCGTTGCTTTAAATACTATTCTGAAGGATGTGAATCGCATTATCTTGTTTATTCGCGCAAATGCTTTGCTTCATCGACTTGAGCCGGCCAAGCCGGCTTCACCCAATGATTTGTTGTGAAAACAGTAATAATTAGTGTACGTTTTTTTGACATAGCCATATCTTGTTTCAAAACAAAACTATCAATTTTTGAAAGGAAATCGATTAGAAAACATTATTGGAGTTTCTGTTTTCTGCATTGACTTCCTTAAACTTAACCAACTTTTGTTCATTAAATTCAGCAAGTGCTTGAAAGCATACCAAAGTTGTAGAAGGTCACCAAGGTAATTGATATGCATTTACAGGATTAAGCTAACAAATATTAGGCTACTATACTTTTGATTTTCTAGCAACTGTAGACGTATTTTTATGAGCAACACTCTCTGGCTTTGGGTATGCTGCTTCGCGTAGTGATAAATGCGGCTGAAGAAGAACATATTTACCGGAAGTGATGCACTCACGTTAAATCATTGCAATTGCAGGGCCCCCATCATTATTGTCGAGGTTAAAAATATCGGATCAAAGAGATGCGCCGGCTTTTCTGAATTGATATTTGAAAGAATAGTAATAACAAGTTGATGTGTTGTTGACATGTACAACTCTCGGTTCAATGTTAAATCGATTAAAAAGAACAATGTAGGGGGTTGCAAACAGTCGCTCTACTGTTTCCTAAGCTTCTCGAGCTTTCCCTTTTCCTTTCTGGCTACGTCTTGCTTTCCCTTTTTACAGTATAGATGGTACGTAAAAGCTGGACTTGATTGCAATTAAAATAGCCAACGATTTCACCAACGTTTATTGACAAATGTTTATAAGACCCGTCTTAAAATGAAATCTCTAAACATTTTGGAAACTACTCCTTCATCAGCACAACCGGTCGATTTCATATTCTTAATCTCGAGATTACTAATGGGGACCCTGCAACTGTACAAACTTTACTCTAAGTGCTTTATTTCAGGTCCGTTTGATCTTTCCCTGGCTGCGTTTATGCCAATACCAAGTAACATGCACGCACCCAGAGATTTCAGGTCGTACAAACAAGCAATTAGCTACGTAAAGTGGTAAGTATTGGTCCTAATATTTGATAAACGATTCCTGTAAATACATATATAATTTTGCTTTGTCGTCTCTCCTACTCATAACTTTGAAATTATACTATCAGGCACTTAATAAAATGAACGAATAAAACTTTTTTTGAAATCGTTGGCTGTTTGAATTGCGAGCAACTTTAGCTCTTACGTACCAAACAAGCTAAGTAAGATGTAGCCAGGAGCTCCAGAAACTTTTGGAAAACAATGGTTGCTATGCGCAACCCCCTGTAAGGTTTTTCAAAGCTTAGTCGATTTCCTTTAAAAATACGGCACTTTTGATATTGGAACGACAATTGTCTATGTCAACAACACATTAAATTTTTATTACTGTTGTCACAAATATCGATTGGGTAGAGCCGGCTAAACCGGTATCCATAACCTCAACATTACTGATGAAGGCGTTGCTATTGTCATATTTTAACTGTGTGTTTTTCATTTCAGTTTAGTTTGCTCTTTGCTTGGTTGCCTTTATGCGAGGACCAAGCAACATCCGCCCAGCCAGAGAGATAAGCTCATACCAACATCTCAACAGTAACGAAAAAGTCGTTAGTAGTAGTCTTAATATTTAATAATCCCGAAAATACATAAAAATTTCTTTGGCGCTCTTCCATAATTTTGATATGCTTTGAATTGAAGCACTTGCTCAATTCAACCGACGAAAGTTTGTTAAATCTGAGGACGCTCAAAAGAACAACATGGCAAATAAGACGTTTCCCGGGACTCGATGAACTCGGAGACATGTATTGGCTATGCGCAATCCCCACAAATGCTTTTCTTTATCATTTACGGTTCAAGAAACGGCAGTTTTGTTTCGGAACGAAATTTGGCTATGTAAAAACATTTATTAATGTTTTCGCAACTATCCATTGCGTGAAGCTGGCTTGGCTGGCTAAACCGATATTGTTGACCTCGACATTACAGATGCGGGGCCTGCCAGGCGACACAGGCTAGTAATATATGAAATGCTAAAGCAACTTCAGGAGAACAAGAGTTCAACTGTAAAGGTTATAAAGCACAGCAAAACACAAAAAATCAACTTGATAGAATGTGTACAAAAAGAAAAATCGTGCAAAAAGTGTCGGTTTAAACCGTGAGGATACCGGCTAAGTAAAAAACATCTTTCTCAAAGTTGTTGTTAAAAACTTTGAAAAAGATAGAAGAGGATATTTTGTTAGTGTAGTTGATTGTTGATTTTGCATTCTCCTTCCATTCACAATTGATGATACTTTACTGAAATCACAATCGTTCGCAACATGGGCTTAAGTATGAAAATTTCAATGTTGGTCTGGACATCGAGCAGGCCAGCACAAACAATGCGTTTTTGCCAGTGAATTATAATCAGTTACTAGTTTGTTTATTTTTTTTAAAAAAAAAAGAAAAAAGTTACTAGTGATTAAAGGTGTTCAAAATCGGTCCGGGACATGCATACTCGGCCGAGTATAGGTATTTATATTACTGGTACTAGGAATGAATACCGTATCAATAATATTCGAACAAATACATGTCTAATAGTTTTCTGCTTCTGCGCAGCGATGTAGGTTAGAACAACTTCTATTGTGTAGTTAGCGGTTAAGCATTCAGCATCAATCTAGGTTTAATACACGAATCATCGTTGTGCAGGTGTGACAAAAGGATCTACGATCACTCTTTGCAAAAAACGATTTTTTAATCACCCAATGCTGTGGTATCTAGCTATTTTTTACTAGAATAGAAAAAGGGTTCTGCATATAGTGCAATTTTTGTTACTGCGATTTATGAAAAGCAGCTGATTCTATGGGTAAATAGTACTAAATATGTTTAATGCCAGAGCAGAAAATGAGAGACTTTACTTTACTTCAGTATTTTTTCCGCAAATTACCAGTGCCACTATGTTGCGATATAAGCGAAAGCAGGTGTCAGCTGGGTTTAAAGATTGTAAAGGCATTTTGAGCCCACTCCACGGACGTATTTTAAAAAATATTTTTTCCTCTGTTCTTTGCACTAATCTTCATTGACTTTGCAAGTCATGACACAGCTTAACTCTGTGTCATGACTTGCAGTCCTTCATAATCACTATGAATTCCGCATGTAATGTTTAATTAATATATTAAGTGGTTATCATTTTTAAATAACTGAAGACAATTTTACCTGGCATAAATATTTTTTATCTTGAAAGAAGTGAGCAAAGACAAGATTTATATTCACTTAGTAAATTCATGTGACAAAAGCATGCAGAATTTTATATGAGGAATGCAGAATTTTATATCTCTGATTTTTTCTTCTGTCATTTCTCAAAGGGTTCACCGGTGAACTATAGTTGATTTGCAGAACTAAACTCTTCAAAAACTTTGAAAGTAATTTTTTGCTTTGCTTTAATAGACGTGCTCATACAAGGACATTGCCGTTTGGGTGCACCTTTTGCAGTTAATCATTGTTAAGGCTATAAGCAGTGAGTTTGAATAAAAAATGTTGTGATTCAATTCACATAGAAATATTTTCTGTTTAGGAATGAAGAAGATCATTCAAATAAAAAGTTATTGCTTTCATTGTGATATAGAGTCAGAGGCGTACGCGGGGGGAGGGGGAAGCTTCTATGCGCGCGCCCCTCTTAAGGAACAGTAAAATGTTTATTTCAGCAATTATTTTCCAAAAAACATCCTCGCGCTCTCCTTAGGAAATTGTGGAACGTAATTGTCGGCTGCCATGATTCTAACTGCTGCATGCATTTGTTCAAATTTAGCGCTTAGGACGCTCGACTGCCAAACAAAATATAAAAAGATCAACACTGCTTCTTCCCGCACAATCTGGAGCACTGTGTTCATCGTTCGCCGATCTCTAAAAACAAATGTCTCGCGCTCCCCCGCAAGAAATTTCTGCATACGCTCCTGTATAGAGTAGTACTGTGGTCATGTTTTGTAGTGTTCATTTGCTATCAGAAACAACCACACTGTTTCAGCAAGAGTGTTCACTTTTTCACTGGCTTAGCTTAGTCGGAAAAGCAAGTACATCGCTATGTTTAAAAATTCTTGTTTAGTTTTAGGCCACCGCGCATAACTACCCTGGATCAACAGCAAAGTGGCCAATATTTATGCACAAATACTTTTTCCTTTTTTTTATATCGCACACCCACCATTTAGGGGGCTTCATAAAAAAGAATGCTGTTGTGAAAATATTAAGTCAATTAAAGAAGAAAAAGTGGTCACCTACAACCCCATATTACATGGTATCTCGTTAGTCCGAAGGCAAAGAGAGTTCCTACAATTTTGATCAGTACTATCCTGTTACATGTATTTTGTGGAAAATCATTGCGTTATATTTGATTACTTATTTCCTTGTGATTTTAGATTTTCCAGTTATAGATTTTTACTGAAAACTATTAAAATCAAATAAAATAATAAAACAACGACAGCTAACAAAAATTATCAGAAAAAACTTGAAATTATTAGTAGAAATTTCTGCAATGAAATTTTCAATCATTTTCAAAATAATTTAAAGCTATTATAAATATCCATGCCCAAAGTTATGGAAAACGTTGTACAGCAAAACATTACATTTTGAATTATTTGTTTCATTTTGGGTGGAGCTTAAAGGACATATTCAAAGCAAAGGTTTTTAATCCAGATTTCAAGCTTTATGTGATGCATAGATCAACATACTATTGAGAAACAAGTGTTCAATATAGTAATGCAAGAGGCCAGGGATGCACTTAGCAAACTGCAGACAGTGACACTGTTTCGACCTATCAGGTCTCTTCAGTGCATTTATTGGTCACCAACTGCACTGAAGAGACCTGATAGGTCGAAACAGTGTCACTGTCTGCAGTTTGCTAAGTGTTCAATAAGATAACAAAAATATCAAACTTGTTTACAGCATTTAAACTTCTTTAACTTTTGAAGAAATAATCGTACTTGATGTTGTCCATTGTTTTAGAAGATTTCAAATTTCCTATGCATTGAGAGTAGTACTGACTTTTGAACCAGAGGTACGTTTTTCTAGCAGACACAAATGCCTATGCGTAGCGAGATTTTTGTGACGTGACAATCATCAGTCCTCAAAGTACACTTGACATGTAAAACTGGGGTTATCTCCTTATCAAACTAATATCATAATAGGTGATTCGTATAGATTTTTCTTCTCAATTTGTCCACACAAGCTGACCTATGACTCAGATTTGTTTCCACCTCGATATCTCCACGAAGTGCGTTTTTGTTTACCCAAATGTAATGTTGCTTTCTCGATTTCAACATTTATATTTGTCACGCAAGCCACTTTACTTTCTGGGGATTAATGACACCTACAATGTCGAACAGGCGGATTCTTTACTTTTCCGTGCCCATTGCACCCCTACAGCGCTTTTCTGGCAATGTTTTCTTCCCTTCCAGATATTGCGCCTAAACAGTTTGTTTTTTTTCTGTGCTCTGCATTATGATGTCGTACACAAATGCAGCCTCGTACATATCGATAGGCCTAGGCCTAAATACTTTTTCGCTCTGTTTTGAAATTTGTGCGAGTAAAAGTCGACAGATATTGTAATATCCGTCATATGCAGTTGAAAAAAAACGAGAACAAGCTATTGTCAGTTACATTGAGACGTTGAAGTCAACCAGACCCATTATAGCTCTCGTAGAAGTATATTGGAGCTTAATCTAACTAACAATCACTTAGCTTCAAAACTATCTGTGACTAAAAATCATTTGGGCATAAGAGCACATCAATATTTATCTGCTTGTCACCATTCAGTTATCATTTCCTTAGAGCAATTTTTATAATTTTTGATTGTTTAGTTACAATATTTGAATTAGATACTGTATCTCGATTCTTGAATCACAGTGAAGCAATCTGAACTAAATCATAAAGTGAAAAATCTGTATATATTGGGTGGGCAGAAAAAGTGATAACTCTGTTTAATCAATAACAACTAATAAACTAAGCTTTGCATATTGAATTTGATATATATCATGAGCAGTTAGTTTTAGTCAAATGGTGAAATTTTCAGCCAAATATATACATAAACACAGGAATAATGAGGGAATACAAAATTCAGGTCAAAATATGCAATGCCAGATGTTAATTTAAAATTTACGAATCTTTAATCGAGAAGATGGTCAATATGGCCTCCATTCTCGGAATCAACCAATCGAAATCTCTTTCTCCAGGAAGATATAGACTTACGAATTTCAGCAACTGATATGTCATCCCACTTTTCTTTTATCTTGTCCTTCAGTTCCTGTTCTGTGAACTCTTCCGCCCTCCCAGAAAAAGCGAAAAAGATTTAAGCGTGCATTTTTGCTGCGATATTGACGTAATATTTTGTAGTGCACATGAATGCGCAGTTGGTTCACGTGCTGGTGGCCGTCGGTTTGACGCTCGGCAAGGTGATTAATTTCCGTTTTTTAGTTGTGATTAAACTTTCAGCAATTATGTAAGGTTGGACAGAATGAGGAAATGGCAAATGTAAGCTCTTCTCTAAAAAATGACGTCGGGCATTGCATATTCTGACCTGAATTTTGTATTCTCTCATTATTTCTGTGTTTATATATATATTTGGCTGAAAATTTTGCCACTTGCTCAAAACTAGCTGTTCATAATATATACCAAATTTAATTTGTATGCAAAGTTTAGTTTATGAGTTATTATTGATTAAACAGAGTCATCACTTTTTTTCTATCCAGCCGACATATGTAAGTAGCCTAAGCTGCTGCCTTACCAATTAGGTGCAAGATATGCAATAAAATAAAATACAGTATTAGAAAAGAGAAATGATACAGTATAACTGTTAAACATTTTAGCGTATATAATGTCACTAGCCAACTTTGCCGGCGTCGTCGGGCAGGGGCCTCCTAATCGGTAAAGTCCGGGTTTAGTATTTCAATTCAACCAACCAAGCCGGCTTCACCATTAGGCTCTTGTCTGAGCAGTGGAGAAAAGTTAATGAATTTTATGCACTTTCACAATTTTTGTACACAAAATTGTGATCATCATATTCTCTTAATGATGACTGGCAGAGCTCACAAAGAATCTTGCCACAAATTATCGTTAATACTTGTGAGGGAGAAGGGATTGTACATATCAAAACTGATTATAGCGGCAAAATGGCAGTTGCTTTTACAATTAAAGAAAAAACTATTTATTGGTAAGCCTATTTCATCAATTGGTGCTGCCTCTTTCCTATTTACATTTGTGATATTAAGTTACTAATTTAGCAGCGCTATTAGTCTTGTTTCCGGCATAGCGACAAAAGCGGCTATTGTTCTCTCTATATTCAGTTTTACAAATTTTATGGCCATGGTTTTATGTTGATTTTTTCTTAAACTTGGAATTTTATTACTATGATGTAGAGTGTAGACATAAATGGCATAAATACCATAACAGGCAGCATATCAGCATAAGAAAAAATTCTTGCTTTATAGTATATATACGGCGTCACCGAAAAAGTCACCGTCAGCAACGTAGGGAATGAGAGTGTCGGTTCAGCTACCCAAGCTGGTTTTACGTATCAGGTTTTTGTATGAAGACTAACCAGACATTTATGTGTTTTCTGCACATAAGATCTTCACGAGTTTGTGTGCTCCTTTTTCTAATAGAATGTCTCATTTCAAGATCCTGGCTATGCCTTAAGTCTATGAGCTCTGTTCATTGCTGAGACAAAATCAAGGAAACCTTGCGTTTTCTTTAGCTTGGAAGTAGGGATTACATTTCTGATATTAAGCTATTCTAAAACAAAAGGGCAAAAATGTCTTTCGTGTGGTGCGATTTGACACAGTGACGCTGTTTTCTTTTGATTTCCCCTTAAACTTTCTTAAGTCGTCGCTAGCTACGCATTATGTAGCATGTTCTTTTCTCCCTGCTTGGCGTGCCCTGGGGAGTTTAAAGTGTCCTTGCTTTTCCTCAAATGTTTGGTTTGATCCCGGTTGCTCTATAAAGCTATTATAAAGCAAAATACCAATAATATATTCCGTGTGGTGCGATTTGACATAGTGACGTTGTTAATTTTGATTTCGCCGTAAAACTTTCTCAAGTCCTTGCTGGCTACGCATTATGATTCATATTTGTTTTCCCTTGCTTAGGTATGCTCATAGAAGTTAAATAAGTTCTTGCTTTTCCCAAATTTTCAGGTTTGATTCCTGTAGCTCTATAAAGCTGTTATTAAGCAAAATAGAAAAAAATGTTTCTCTCAAGTATGGTGCGATTTTACCCCGGCAGGCCGTACTATCACCCTTGCCAATTTAAAATGTATCAATTAGTGTAGCTGCGCTAGCTTCACCGTACAAACATTTGTTAGGGCCACAACGAAATCTTTTACTAAATATAAGCCATAGTTCCTGTACATGTAATGGTGATCATGTTGGTTTATTAATGAAGACCGGAATTTTTCAAAAAGAACGATGACACAAACTACCATTCGTAATTTTTTAAAGAGTAAGGGGTTGGTGAAACATAGTTAAAATTGATGGCGTCGATCAAAAAGTGGTTGTTTTGACTCATAAAGAAATGAGCTATTTAGTGGTAGGCACGTTCGACGATTTGATGGGCTCGCTTTCACATTAATATTGGTGACATTAAGATTTTTGCCTGCACTGTTTGCTTTAATTCGGCCATAGCATGAAAAGGGGTCATGTCTTTCCTTTAATTGATACAACCTATTGCAATAGACGTTTATTACGCTCTTTTCAAACAAAAACATTTCCTCTTAATCCAGAGTTACAGATTGATGCTATTATTGTTTAATTTTGATCTTTTCTTCAATTTGGGATTTTATTCCATTTAACTTTGTCTTTAATCCAGATCTCCCTACTTTTAAATGAAGATTAGTGTTTTGCACCTATAGGCCTATGCTTGCAATCACAAATATCAGTAATGGGCTTTACCATTTATGTTTGCAATCAAAATGATAGTAAATAATTTTTCTGCCTACTACTGTTTCCACTAAATAGTGGCATGCATTGCGATGGCATTTAACATTATGACTTCACAATGCGTTTTGAGCTATTACTACAGGGTGTTTCAAAAGTGACATACCACTATATTACTGAAATACATTATGACAATAATTTTATATCTACAGGGAATAATGCTTACATTTATTGCTGCAAAATATATCTTTTTAATTACAAAGACAATTTTTATTTCAAATGTGTAGGTTTGTTACTTTATGACGTCATAATAGTACACTATGGCAACATAAATACTTGGCACTTGTAGTATAAAAGTGGAGGAAAAATCAATGATCTTAAGTCCAGTTTTCATGGCCATAGAGGATGCCTTTGTCTTTAGAAGAGCGAATTTTTTTGGTTAAGGAAGTGTACAGTCATGGTGGAAAATATTCTAAAGAAGTTCAGAATATTTTCAAAGAAAAGTTTGGAGAGGAACGACTTCCTGATCGACATTGTGTTGTTGCATTAATGAAGAAATTTGAGCAAACTCGAAGCGTGCAGCATTGACCTCGTAGTGGTCGTCCTCCAGTTATAAATAACAAAGCACTACAAAATGTCACAAATAAACTTGATAGGAGCCCGCATAAATCGTTGAGACATCTTTCACAGAAAGTTGGTATGTCGTAAGTAGTATGTAATATTACTTTCGACCCGGTTTTTGCGGTGGCGTTGCGGTGGACTACGTCATTTCCGAACGTGCTGATGCATCATTTCCGAACGTGCAAGTACGTCATTTGCAAACGTGTTGATACATGAACTTGGAGGTACATTTTACTTGTAACTTGTTTGGATTTACAATTGAAAATGTTTTATTTGTTTTGGTTGAAGTCTTATTTGTTTGAGTTCTTTTTAGGAATGGTTTTATTTGTTTTTGAAAATGTTGTTTCTTGTTTTTAGGAATGATTATATTTGTTTTTGGAAATGATTTTTATTTGTTTTTAGGAATGGTTTTATTTGTTTTTGGAAATGATTTTTATTTGTTTTTAGGAATGGTTTTATTTGTTTTTGGAAATGATTTTTATTTGTTTTTAGGAATGGTTTTATTTGTTTTGCGATTTTATTTGTTTTTAGGAATGCTTTGAAAATGTTACTTGTTTTTGGAAATGGTTTTATTTCTTTTTGAAAATGATTTCATTTAGTTTTGAAAATGACCTAATTTGTTGTTGTACCCTCGCTTCAGAATACCCCCCACTTCAAAAGTTCTCCAATTAATTTCACTTTTCAACTCGTTTACGATTTTTTGTCTTATTGTAAGCACAACTGCTGTAAAACGGAAACATTAACTTTAGGTCGTGGCTGAAGCCTTTGATACTAAATCATAACAACTTCCTTTCGAGCGTAAGCATCAATCACACGTAATCGTTCACCTCTTGAAATTGTTTATAAAATCATAGAGCCTCTGATCGATTTCTCCTTTTGATTCCCTAGAATGTTGTTTCTTTACTCTTCTAGATGTGTTTATTGGAGATATTTTCCTTTACTCGTGATATTTCTGCAGTTGGTTAGAATTAATTTACATCTATTTCAGTAGAACTAGGTAGGTAATGGATTCAGTCTTTCTTCAGTCTTTTTGTCAATAATTTTCTGACCACACATGGCTCTCATCATAGCTCTCTCCATTCTCTTTAAAATTGTGTTTTCATTTTCTTTTAAACACCATACCTCACTTAAATCACTACTGTTCACATCGTAAAACCGAAAAGATTTAGCTTTGATTGTATGCAAATCACAAAACATTCACCTCAAATTTACATTCATTTTTCATACAACTAGAAACCAAAATTGTATCCTATCTAAGCACTGTTTTAAGATTTTTCCGAAATTTAGCAACTTTAAACTTATTAACACGAAATTTACTACCTTTCAAAGTCTCCTTAGCTCACCTACATAGAAATAAGCACAACTTTTAACATTATTTGTAGAACATTAACATAAAACTCATAGTTTTCACAGTCTCCTTAGCTCACCTACATAGAAATAAACACAACTTTTAACAATATTTCAAGGACATTAACACAAAATTCATGGTTTTCAACATTTACGTTTATTACAGCTAGTCGTTAGTTTTAGAGGAATATAACCAACAGTTTTCTAGATTATCAGGTTTGTTGGAGAAAAATCACAGACAGTGACGTTGTGAGTTTGGTGAAAGAAATTATCAAATTTGACACAATTTCAGTCAAAAACTTGTAGCGCTAGCCATTAGCTTTACACTATTTAAATTAATATTTCAGTAGATTGACCAGACCTTTGAGTGAAATGTAGATTTGTTTCACATACGACAGTGAGGTAGCTACATTTTTATGTTAGTTTCACACTTTCTTGGAAGAAAAATTTTAGTAGATTGACCAGACCTTTGAGTGAAATGTAGATTTGTTTCACATACGACAGTGAGGTAGTTACATTTTTATGTTAGTTTCACACTTTCTTGGAAGAAAAATTTTAATAGATTGACCAGACCTTTGAGTGAAATGTAGATTTGTTTCACATACGACAGTGAGATAGCTACATTTTTATGTTAGTTTCACACTTTCTTGGAAGAAAAATTTTAGTAGATTGACCAGACCTTTGAGTGAAATGTAGATTTGTTTCACATACGACAGTGAGGTAGCTACATTTTTATGTTAGTTTCACACTTTCTTGGAAGAAAAATTTCAGTAGATTGACCAGACCTTTGAGTGAAATGTAGATTTGTTTCACATACGACAGTGAGGTAGCTACATTTTTATGTTAGTTTCACACTTTCTTGGAAGAAAAATTTTAGTAGATTGACCAGACCTTTGAGTGAAGTGTAGATTTGTTTCACATACGACAGTGAGGTAGTTGAAGTACAGCAGTGGAAACATTTTGAAAAGATCACAACAAAGAAGCTTGTTTCATTTCAGCAGTTTTTAATCACTACTAAATATTGTTAAACCAAGAAGAATGAATCTTTATTGTGTTCAGATTGTGTTTGGAGACTACTTCAATAATTGTTAAACTTTTACTTGTAAACATTCACCAAGCATCTAATTTATAATATCTTTTCATATAACTAGAAAATAACAAATTGTATCCTGTTATAACACTGTTTTGAGTAAAAACTATCGAATTCTTAAGCCACAAACATAAAATTCGTATTTTTCAAAATCAGGAAATCAGCTAAGCTTACTATCAACAAAAATCTGATGCAAACGGAAGCATAAACATCACGTCAGCAAACCTTTAACCCTAGAAATACCGGATATTTTTTCTTCAAGAACTACCAAAGGGGTCAATTGACCCTAGCACTTAATATTGCTTGAAAACAATTTCCTGTACACTTTGTTTTTGAAATAATCCTGATTTAATGGTATCTGAAATCTGTTTGTAACAAAGGAATTCAATTGCGTGATAAAACGGTACTTAATTAGCCCTTTAGACGGAATTGCTAGTTAACATCTTATTGAAAAAAAAGTTATTAAAAGAAGGTTTGTAAGCCGTGCTTTTGGCTATAGGTCGTACTCAGGGAAAGAATTACTGAAAAACAGAATAAGATGCTTGCAATTGCCTGCTGGAAGTGCTACAGATTGATTCTCAGATAAGACAATTGATTCTCAGATAAAACAGGAAAGATAGCATTCAGGGTTGTCACAAAGTAGTAAACTCGCATCGACCATGTCAAAAGCTATTGTGTAGCATTGTGGCAGTATTCATTCATTTTAGGTTAGACCATGTTGGTAGAGATAGGCGTATAAGCTAAACAATAACCTTTGTAAAAATTGGCATAAAGAATAACCTAGTCTAATTTGAACATAAATTGATATTCCTTTAGCTTTTAGAAACTGTTGCAGCACAACCAAGGCCAGCATGTCGAATATATTTCTAGTTGGCAAAACTTATGACCCTAGAGAAGTTTTGACATTGCTTGCAGCAGATGTTGATTCTGACGAAGAAGATTTTGATGAAAGCAACTTTATTATAACAGAACAGGAGAACAGCTCTCAAGATGATGAGAATGAGTGTGCTGAAAATGAATCTCTGGAAAACGAAAATCTTCACCCACCAAACAGTAACAGCGAAAGTATATTGAGCAGGGACGGAACTATTTGGGAAAATCGACCGCCGAATGCCAATGGCAGAACCAGCAGGCGTAACATTATTCGAACCAGACCAGGAACAAAACAATTTATTCTTGATAGAGTTGATACGGCGCTGGATGTTTTCAAAGAACTGTGGGGTCACCAAAACTTCGAATGCATTTTACGGTTCACAAAGGCTGAAGCTCTTAGGCAGGGAAATAGTACATTTTCTATCTCTAAGCAAGAATTAAATGCATTTTTTGGGCTTTGTCTTCTTCGTGGGGTATTCAAAGGAAGAAACAAGCCACTATCAAGCTTTTGGGAATCAGATCATGAACGACCCATCTTTCGTGAAACAATGTCAAGAAATAAGTTTCAATCTATTCTTAGATACATTCGATTTGATGATAAAAATTCCAGACCAATTCGCCGAAGAATAGACAAGTTTGCTGCAATTCGAGAATTATGGAATTCAGTGATGGATAATTGCCAGAAGTCGTATTTTCCTCATGCTGATGTAACAGTAGATGAGCAACTTTTTCCATGTCGATCGAGGTTAGTCCGTATTTTTGATAAACAATATTTATTATTATTATTGTTATCATCTCCGCATAGTCATTCATTTTAATTTATTGACAAAAACAACTTGAAATATCCAGTGACAATCTTTATACAAATGTCTTTTTTATATACGAAAACAATTTTTATGATGCTATTTGATTTTTAGGTGTCCGTTTATTCAGTATATACCCCAAAAACCAGCAAAATTTGGGATAAAATTCTGGATGCTCTGTGATGCCACAACGTACTACGTTTTACGAGCTTTCCCTTACGTCGGCAAAGAAGAAGATCGAGCTTCGACTGGGCTTGGTGAATTTGTGACATTGTCGTTATTGGAGCCTTACCAAAATGCAGGTCTGAATGTAACTTGTGACAATTTTTTTACATCCTTGTCTCTTGCAAAAAAACTTTTGCAACAACATACAACAATAGTGGGTACCATCAGAGGACATCGAAGAGAAATTCCGAATGAAATCCGCTTTGAAAAAGATGCTGCTCTTTATTCATCCAATTTTTTCTTTACATTGCCACCAGAGAGCATCATGATACTCAGCTACAAAGCAAAAAAAACAAGGTAGTATTCTTGCTTTCCTCTGAACATAAGACAGTAGACGTTCATGAGGGGGAGAAAAGAAAGCCAAAAGCAATTTTGGACTACAACAAAAACATAGGTGGAGTTGACACTGCAGATGAAATGCTTCGGTCATATTCTAGTAAAGCTTCATCTAGGAGATGGCCTTTGGCAGCATTTTTCAATCTGCTGGATATTGTGTCACTAAATACGTACTTGATATGTAAGGATATTACCTTGTCTGCCCAAAACCGACGTCAATTTTTAATCAAGTTGGGAGAAGAGCTTTGTGCTTCAGAACGGAGTCGCCGGCATGAAATGCCCCATTTGCTTCGATTCAAACGAATTCGCGATAGAGCTGATGAAGATTTACCACCGACTAAAAGAACGAAGTGCAGTATTTGCAATTCTAACAAAACTCGCACGAAGTGTGGAAACTGCTCTCGCTATGTTTGCGGCACATGCTCAACACCAATGTGCAAAGACTGCATCAATCTGGAACAAGAATAAACTTTTTGGGAGTTTTGTGCAAGAAAGTAGCCGTGAAGGTCAATTGACCCCTTTGGTAGTTGGCGTAAAACTGAATATAAATGCACTGTTTTTTCGTCGAATTTTTGTGTTATTCAATTGGAGTGTGTAATAACACAAATAAAAAAAAGTCAAAAAATCTCAACCTCCTATGTTATCTATGTTTTGTTTATTTTAGAAAAAATAAAGCAAAAAGGGTCAATTGACCCCTTTGGGAGTTCTAGGGTTAACCAATCACAAGTCAAAGCAGAACTTCAAAAATGATTTACTATCAACCCCAGCATATTCATCTGCTCTTCAGTCTTTTTGTCAATAATTTTCTGACCATACATGGCTCTCACCATAGCTCTCTCCGTTCTCCTTAAAATTGCGTTTTCATTTTCTTTTAAACACCATACCTCACTTAAATCACTACTGTTTGCATCCAAAATTACCAAAAAGATTTATCTTTAATTGTGCGCAAATCGTAAAACATTCATCTCAAATTTACATTCATTTTTCATACAACTAGAAACCAAAATTGTATCCTATCATAGCACTGTTTTAAGATTTTTTTTGAAATTTAGCAACTTTAAACTTATTAACACGAAATTTACTACCTTTCAAAGTCTACTTAGCTCACCTACATAGAAATAAGCACAACTTTA
The DNA here is from genome assembly GCA_963675345.1 of Trididemnum clinides. Taxonomy (NCBI): domain Eukaryota; kingdom Metazoa; phylum Chordata; class Ascidiacea; order Aplousobranchia; family Didemnidae; genus Trididemnum; species Trididemnum clinides. The sequence continues at coordinate 25,657 of CAVLYW010000135.1, forward strand.
ACATTATTTGTAGAACATTAACATAAAATTCATATTTTTCACAGTTTACTTAACTCACCTACGTAGAAATAAGCTAAACATTTAACATTTTTTGTAGGACATTAACAGAAAATTCATGTTTTTCACAGTTTATTTAACTCACCTACGTAGAAATAAGCACAACTTTTAGCATTTTTGTAGAACATTAGAAAAACAAAACACAAAAATTATGCTTTATTCTCATTAAAGTGAGTGTTCATCCTCTGCTGCAAATAGAAATTATTAATCCAATTCTTTAATTTTTCGTTGTTTGCTAAAACCACAAATAGAAAGCTTCAAAACCAATCTGACTGTGTGCTATCACCAATCTAAAACTCATTGCTTTAACAAAAATTTTCAACTTAACCGTTAATTTGTAAGCACTTGAGCAAACATACTTACGCATTGTGACAAGTCGTCTTAGCTGATCAAAGACTTTTGTTTCGTACAATTAAACTCTTGCATTAAATTTTGATCTATGTGAAACCATTATTTGTAATTCACAACTTTCAACTAAATTAAAACTTCTCACAGCATATTGTCTCCCGTATAGGTAAATCAAGAATTTTATCTAAATCCTGGCAAAATTACATTAAGTGACATCCATTATACACTTGTTATACGTAATCACTGCTACACACGTTTGCAATTGCAAATTAGACCAAGTCGATTCATTACAAAATCTCTTACTATCCGTTATGAAACAACTTCAATGCTACTGTATTAAGTATAACCCATTAATTAAAAATGTGAAATCTGAACTTGTTGCTAAACGTTTTTCTACCAGCGTTATCAAATCTAATGCTCTGTTAGAAGCGAGCAAACTCTCATAGTAGCATCTAACATAAACTTACAGTTGTCTTTCTCAGTGACCTCATTAGTAATTGCTGTAACCAACACACAAAAGTTTTGAATGTGGTCTCGTGAAAGCCTTGACTAACGTTCCGACAAGCCACTTTCCATCCTTAAAACAAACAATTTTTCCTCACAATCAACTGTTTTAATGCTTTTAACACCTCAAAATCTAAACGTATAAAATATTTTCTGAACTTCACCTTAATATCTTCACCGAGTATTGACTCACACAAAAATCTGAAATCATGACCTGCTATTTTCAAATTTCATTCAAGTTTTTTAATCGACAAACACCAAACTCACAATTTGATAACTTCTAAACTCATTCATTTGCACAACAAACCTTTTAAACTTATCGTATATTTTCAAGAAGCACAACCACAATTTCTGATATTGCTATACATGACTTTGAAGCGTAAATAATTCTTATTTCTCAACCTATCAAAATTATATAGCCTCGTTCTGATCGATTCGTTATTGGTTTATTGTTTTGCTCTTACTTATTTCATCATCTTGATATTGATTTATTCAACAAAATATTTGCCATTAATCGCTGTAAAAGCTTTATCTCTTCACCTCCATCCAAGATTGAACTCGCTATTTGCACCATTTCAAAGTAAAGCTTTTCATGATTTACCGACAAGAAAAACTAAGACTAATCACTGCCAACAGACATACACTCCGCACATACTAACAAATTTGTATCGAATTACTTTAAAAATTAACAGTTTAGGTAAAAATCTGCACAGTACGATTTATTCTTTCCAATCAAAATTACTATTTGTAACACTATTTCGTTGTGATTATGATAAAAGTGCAATCCATATAAATTTCTTTACCAACATGCAACTTTAAAGCTATTTTCATTACATCCACCAAGTTTCAAGTTTAAATTTCTAACACTGTTATACGTAATTGATTTGCAAAATATCTAAGTTACATTCAATCGTCATTTAACTTTCTCATCGAATTTACTCTTCCTACACCTCGTTGTGCAACAAAGAATTTAATTTTCCCTAATTTACACCAACGTTTTACGTCAATACACTTGAATTCATATCAAAATTTTATAAATCTACCTATATTCTTCGGTTGAAAATGTGGTTGGAGACTTTAAAATTTCTAATAGCTTTTTTAGATTTATTCACTTATTAAGATTCTCACCAAAAATTAAGCTCGCAACGTTGGGACAATTGAACAATAAAAGTGTTTATGTGATGTCTTCATGAAATATTGAAGTTGAACACCGCTTGCAACAAACCAAAACCATAATGCTTCAGTTAATAATGTCATCACCACACTCATACAAAATAAATGCCCAGACCCGGTATTGAACCGGGGACCTTTAGATCTTCAGTCTAACGCTCTTCCAACTGAGCTATCGAAGCAGTAATGGTCAGTACAGGGCTCGAACCCGCGACATTCGCGTTATTAACACAACACCATAACCGACTGAGCTAACTGGCCACTTGTTAAAGACCCAGAAATTTCTCTATTGAGTAAATGGCTGCAGCAACTGTCTTTGATGTTATGCATTTAACGTCTGTAGGAAATAATGATTTTAACATTTTCTTAAAAAAGTATTGCAGATTTACCCAGTTACAATGCTTCGCAACAAGTCTCCAGTTTCAAAATCACAAGCAAAACATTTAGCTGCTTTCTTACTCTATCTTCACCCAGATTTCTAGAGTGGGTCCCTGACTAATATTTTTTGGTTAAAAATGTTCATGTAGTTGGACACTTTAACATTTCTTATGATTTTTTAGACTTACTCGCTTGTTAAAATTGTCACCAAAAATTGAACACGTTGAGACAATTAAATATTTTTATCTGAAGCCCTTGTGAAATATTTGAGATGATGACCACTAAGCTACATTGTGTGCGATCAATGTACTGTTTTCCGATTTTAGCACAACTCAGTTCAATGGTAGACGAGTGGACTAATATTTTTCAATCATCACGCATTTTTGCATTATTTTCTGCATCACACAATACTTTTGTTGTTGTATGTTAATTCAAAAAATCCTATTTTGTAGTGTTTTCAAACTTAAATTTTCTTAATCACTTTATCATCTCTGTACATAACTGTAAATTGAATTTAAATCAAAAATTTTAAAAGTTTATGTATCAAGCCTAATATTTGACAATATCACCAACACAATATCAATTTTGTTAGATTTTAAATCCCTTACAAAGTTATTTTTCTGAAACTAAAAGTCAAACTTATGACGATTTAAGCCTTTTCCCAATTATTAAACATATAAATATGGTAGTGATTAGATTGTAGTAGGCCTGGGTTCGATTTCCTTGTCAAAGACTTTTAAGTGATTACAGCGTAGTGTTCAGCATGAAAGGTTTGTTTAGAGAAAGACTAGTTTGTTTGTTTCATTGTGTTTTACACTACAGATAGGTGGTGGGTTCGATGTGCCAGCTGCAAACTCATAGGAGTAAATGAAACTTACATTGCCACTACACATAATTTCAAAGACCACCTGTTTCCAATCCACACCTAAATCATTCTATTGCTACTCCTCTTCTTCTATTTGTTTGTTAATTTTTATTTGTTTGCAGTACAAATTGATATCTTTCTAGTGATTGTCTCTAACATATTGTGTTTCATAACATCCTGGTTACCTCAATTTTGAATATTTAATAACTTCCAGGTTTACAATTCGTGGCCGTTAATCTAAGAGTAATTGATAACTTTATCTTGGCAGATATTGTTCTTACAGCTGAGAAAGCAATTTTTCACTAAACTTTTCAAGGTCGTATTACAAATTTGATTGGGTTTATCACATAATGTTCACGTTGACCAAGGTGTATGCAGCATAGAGATGGGTTATTCTGAACAACTAAATCTTATTTCTAAATTAATCTTTGCTAATACTTAAAACTGCAAGCAACTTTAATAAATGAAGGGTTTTATTCTAAAAACATTTAAAATTTCAAACGTTTTTGACTTTTTCAAGAATTAAAATGTGTAAATGTAATAATTTCAAATAATGAAGATATACAGTGTGTCCAAAAAAATCGGTACCGTTCGAAAAAATCTATATATTTTCCATCATTTTTCACTAAAAATCAGTACCGTTCAAAAAATCTATGTATTTTTCATCATTTTTTCACAAAAAGTCACTACCGTTCAAGTTTTTTCAATTTTAAATTCTTAATGTAATAATGAACTTCAATGTTATTTGCATTACTATCTATTGAGACAGTGTGATGAGTGTATGCATTGATTTTCTAAATTCATTATCTTGATATCTAACATTATAAATTTACCATCATTGATCTCATTTCCCATGTACATAATCGATATTTTATACTTTGTAGTTTATTCAATAAAAATGGTTGATACAAGCGACTACATGGTTGAATATAAAGTTCATGCTGCTTCATTTTACATCGCAAGTGACCAAACCAGACATACCATGAAGCTTGTTAGAGACAGATCGATTATGTACATGGGAAATGAGATCAATGATGGTAAATTTATAATGTTAGATGTCAAGATAATGAATTTAGAAAATCAATGCATACACTCATCACACTGTCTCAATAGATAGTAATGCAAATAACATTAACGTTTATTATTACATTAAGAATTTAAAATTGAAAAAACTTGAACGGTAGTGACTTTTTGTGAAACAATGATGAAAAATACATAGATTTTTTAAACGGTACTGATTTTTAGTGAAAAATGATGGAAAATATATAGATTTTTTCGAACGGTACCGATTTTTTTGGACACACTGTATATCTTCATTATTTGAAATTATTACATTTACACATTTTAATTCTTGAAAAAGTCAAAAACGTTTGAAATTTTAAATGTTTTTAGAATAAAACCCTTCATTTATTAAAGTTGCTTGCAGTTTTAAGTATTAGCAAAGATTAATTTAGAAATAAGATTTAGTTGTTCAGAATAACCCATCTCTATGCTGCATACACCTTGGTCAACGTGAACATTATGTGATAAACCCAATCAAATTTGTAATACGACCTTGAAAAGTTTAGTGAAAAATTGCTTTCTCAGCTGTAAGAACAATATCTGCCAAGATAAAGTTATCAATTACTCTTAGATTAACGGCCACGAATTGTAAACCTGGAAGTTATTAAATATTCAAAATTGAGGTAACCAGGATGTTATGAAACACAATATGTTAGAGACAATCACTAGAAAGATATCAATTTGTACTGCAAACAAATAAAAATTAACAAACAAATAGGAGAAGAGGAGTAGCAATAGAATGATTTAGGTGTGGATTGGAAACAGGTGGTCTTTGAAATTATGTGTAGTGGCAATGTAAGTTTCATTTACTCCTATGAGTTTGCAGCTGGCACATCGAACCCACCACCTATCTGTAGTGTAAAACACAATGAAACAAACAAACTAGTCTTTCTCTAAACAAACCTTTCATGCTGAACACTACGCTGTAATCACTTAAAAGTCTTTGACAAGGAAATCGAACCCAGGCCTACTACAATCTAATCACTACCATATTTATATGTTTAATAATTGGGAAAAGGCTTAAATCGTCATAAGTTTGACTTTTAGTTTCAGAAAAATAACTTTGTAAGGGATTTAAAATCTAACAAAATTGATATTGTGTTGGTGATATTGTCAAATATTAGGCTTGATACATAAACTTTTAAAATTTTTGAGTTAAATTCAATTTACAGTTATGTACAGAGATGATAAAGTGATTAAGAAAATTTAAGTTTGAAAACACTACAAAATAGGATTTTTTGAATTAACATACAACAACAAAAGTATTGTGTGATGCAGAAAATAATGCAAAAATGCGTGATGATTGAAAAATATTAGTCCACTCGTCTACCATTGAACTGAGTTGTGCTAAAATCGGAAAACAGTACATTGATCGCACACAATGTAGCTTAGTGGTCATCATCTCAAATATTTCACAAGAGCTTCAGATAAAAATATTTAATTGTCTCAACGTGTTCAATTTTTGGTGACAATTTTAACAAGCGAGTAAGTCTAAAAAATCATAAGAAATGTTAAAGTGTCCAACTACATGAACATTTTTAACCAAAAAATATTAGTCAGGGACCCACTCTAGAAATCTGGGTGAAGATAGAGTAAGAAAGCAGCTAAATGTTTTGCTTGTGATTTTGAAACTGGAGACTTGTTGCGAAGCATTGTAACTGGGTAAATCTGCAATACTTTTTTAAGAAAATGTTAAAATCATTATTTCCTACAGACGTTAAATGCATAACATCAAAGACAGTTGCTGCAGCCATTTACTCAATAGAGAAATTTCTGGGTCTTTAACAAGTGGCCAGTTAGCTCAGTCGGTTATGGTGTTGTGTTAATAACGCGAATGTCGCGGGTTCGAGCCCTGTACTGACCATTACTGCTTCGATAGCTCAGTTGGAAGAGCGTTAGACTGAAGATCTAAAGGTCCCCGGTTCAATACCGGGTCTGGGCATTTATTTTGTATGAGTGTGGTGATGACATTATTAACTGAAGCATTATGGTTTTGGTTTGTTGCAAGCGGTGTTCAACTTCAATATTTCATGAAGACATCACATAAACACTTTTATTGTTCAATTGTCCCAACGTTGCGAGCTTAATTTTTGGTGAGAATCTTAATAAGTGAATAAATCTAAAAAAGCTATTAGAAATTTTAAAGTCTCCAACCACATTTTCAACCGAAGAATATAGGTAGATTTATAAAATTTTGATATGAATTCAAGTGTATTGACGTAAAACGTTGGTGTAAATTAGGGAAAATTAAATTCTTTGTTGCACAACGAGGTGTAGGAAGAGTAAATTCGATGAGAAAGTTAAATGACGATTGAATGTAACTTAGATATTTTGCAAATCAATTACGTATAACAGTGTTAGAAATTTAAACTTGAAACTTGGTGGATGTAATGAAAATAGCTTTAAAGTTGCATGTTGGTAAAGAAATTTATATGGATTGCACTTTTATCATAATCACAACGAAATAGTGTTACAAATAGTAATTTTGATTGGAAAGAATAAACCGTACTGTGCAGATTTTTACCTAAACTGTTAATTTTTAAAGTAATTCGATACAAATTTGTTAGTATGTGCGGAGTGTATGTCTGTTGGCAGTGATTAGTCTTAGTTTTTCTTGTCGGTAAATCATGAAAAGCTTTACTTTGAAATGGTGCAAATAGCGAGTTCAATCTTGGATGGAGGTGAAGAGATAAAGCTTTTACAGCGATTAATGGCAAATATTTTGTTGAATAAATCAATATCAAGATGATGAAATAAGTAAGAGCAAAACAATAAACCAATAACGAATCGATCAGAACGAGGCTATATAATTTTGATAGGTTGAGAAATAAGAATTATTTACGCTTCAAAGTCATGTATAGCAATATCAGAAATTGTGGTTGTGCTTCTTGAAAATATACGATAAGTTTAAAAGGTTTGTTGTGCAAATGAATGAGTTTAGAAGTTATCAAATTGTGAGTTTGGTGTTTGTCGATTAAAAAACTTGAATGAAATTTGAAAATAGCAGGTCATGATTTCAGATTTTTGTGTGAGTCAATACTCGGTGAAGATATTAAGGTGAAGTTCAGAAAATATTTTATACGTTTAGATTTTGAGGTGTTAAAAGCATTAAAACAGTTGATTGTGAGGAAAAATTGTTTGTTTTAAGGATGGAAAGTGGCTTGTCGGAACGTTAGTCAAGGCTTTCACGAGACCACATTCAAAACTTTTGTGTGTTGGTTACAGCAATTACTAATGAGGTCACTGAGAAAGACAACTGTAAGTTTATGTTAGATGCTACTATGAGAGTTTGCTCGCTTCTAACAGAGCATTAGATTTGATAACGCTGGTAGAAAAACGTTTAGCAACAAGTTCAGATTTCACATTTTTAATTAATGGGTTATACTTAATACAGTAGCATTGAAGTTGTTTCATAACGGATAGTAAGAGATTTTGTAATGAATCGACTTGGTCTAATTTGCAATTGCAAACGTGTGTAGCAGTGATTACGTATAACAAGTGTATAATGGATGTCACTTAATGTAATTTTGCCAGGATTTAGATAAAATTCTTGA
>CAVLYW010000136.1:0-26101 GCA_963675345.1 Trididemnum clinides
CTAATTTATTTCTAAACAGACCTCGATTGAACTAATTAGCATCAATATTTCAGATGCTAACGCATAAAGAAGTGGAATATTGATGGGAGACATAACTACAAAACTATGCAGTTGTTTGATGAAAAATGTAGTTTCAATCTGAAACCAATGAAACTTTGAAGGCGAGCGAAAGTTTTGAAAAATTTCCATCTTTTTGTGTCTTAAGCGCAACAAGACCTCTTTTCGAGAGCTTCTAGAGGTCAGCCTGCTTGACGAATTCGCTGAACTGGTTGGTAAAGCTAAAGAAAAGATCGGAAACCACTGACTACATCAACTCAAAATGGTAAGTTGAACAATAGCAATGTTAAATTGCATTGCAAGTCAGTTATGTTAGCTGGTTATATGAATGTTGTTTGCAGCAGAGCTAAAACTTCACCTAAGCACCGTCTTCATCTTCAAATCTTTGATAACGATTGCTATCCCGGATTAAACCTGACAAGAAAACCATATCATGGTGCACATCCAGTAATCGCAAGCATTACTAGCACTTACAGAATATAACGTCACAATTGATTTCCGGTGAATATAAAACTATTGTCTGAACCAGTAACACAAAGCGGGTAATTAAACAGCAGACGTAACCACCATTGTTTCAATAACCGAAAATACACTGATTTACTAAAACCAAATTATGGTATCGATATAAAAGCTAGTTATTTTAGCTAGTTAATTAAGCCATTTGGTTCGTTAAATGAAAGCAGCACGGTTTATAGTTTTCTGCCCATTTGCAGATAATAGCAAATGAAATATGAGAAAGTGACTTGACGTCCTTACATAGCTATGCGTAAAATTTATAATTAAAGCTAATTTCGTTTGCAACATAACTGACCACTCACAATAGCTCACGGCCGTAGACAAATGCATAAAAATTAAAACAATCTTAACAGATATGTAATTATTAAATGCATAACTTATTATTTTAATCCTCATTGTCAACTTTTGGAATGAACTGTGGCCGCAGAAAAATCCTATGCCATGTTAAGATAAATTACAACACAGCTTCAGACGTCATATGATCAAAAGAATACATGTGACGTTTTAATGAACGGGCGCGTGACTCGCACAAAAAGCTCAAGCAGTCAAAAAAAAAAATGGCATGAAACTGACCTAGATCGGTTAGAACAACAGCAGTTCTTCTTATGAAACCGTTGTTGTTAAAGTTGGGACTAAATATATCAAACTATCTATCACAAAGCCAACAAATACAATATGAACTGTAGCTACATCCTCAAGCGTTAAGTAAAAGCCTATTCAAAAGACGCTATAAAAGCTGTTAAAGGAACCGGATGAAGCTGCTATTTTAAACAACATTAGGAGACTAACAACTGCGTTTTTGCGTTCAACAACTAAGCGATGGTTAGCAGTGTCAAACGTATTGTCTGAATAATTCGCTAAAAATTATATTACCAAAACAAAACCAACTGAACCTAAACCAAGAAAGAACTGATTAAATATCTCAACTAAAATGAAGCACACTACACAGACAGCAGCAGCGGGCTTACCATATTTTCTTCGGATATCATCATTACGTCGTTGTCGTTCTTGTTTTCTGTAAGTCAAGAAAACTTCGTCAAATCATACTAGCAAAGAGGCATTACTTGTTCAGTTTTGCAATAACTACCTTAGTCGTAAGTTTCTTGAAAAGAATATTTTGTTTATTTAAATTCTTTTAATTTGGCGACACCAATAACTATTTATTTTTCTACGTTAAGTGATTAAGATGCAAACTTGAAATTGAAATAAAAAAGTAGATATTTTACCGTTCATCTTGTCTCATCGCTCTTTCTTGTCTCTCTCGTTCCAACCTCATCTCTTCTGCCTGATACCTGCAATAAAAACAATTAACACAACAAAATATCTAAAAACATTCCTGTAACAAACTGAAATGGATTTAGAATGTTCAAGGCGAGGGCTCATTTGGTGGAAAGACAGATCATAACAACCTTTACTTCCTATGATTCAAACCCCTACATTACTCCATTCATAAAATCTCTACCCGTTTCTCCTCTAAATAGGATTGTGGAGCAACAGCCCTAGAAGTTCCTATAAACCTCATGATATCTAGCTACATTCGCTAACTCAACAGGTTCCATTACACACCTTGACCGAGCCAAGTCGCTTGTGTAACTCGTCCACTTAGTTCTTGAACAGCCAAGCGGTCTTCTTTCCATTTAGTGAAGCAAAAATTGATAAATTGGCGAGTTTTTTCTTGGAGCATTTTACTTGAATGAATTAATGCGCTAGGTTTAAGCAACAGAAGAAAATGAAAAACTATGGCATGGCATAGTACAACTTTTAACAATCCAAACAGTAGTCACAACTTTCAAAAGCAGAAGTTTATCAAACATAACCAAAGTAACCAGTATAAAATAAAACATAAAAGCTTTTCGCCTGTCACGGGGACTTCAAGGCAAAAAATTGACTTTACCATTTTATTTTCAAAATATTTGCGTTTAAATCAGTGTTTTGCCCGGATAAAACTTCAGCGTCTTGTGCTATACAGTACTAATTCAATTGATTATGTTTAATAAACTTCTGTCACTGATTACTGTTTGGTTTGTAAAAAGTGGGATGTTTGCCCCTTTCCAAAATCTGGTATTGTATAAGATTTTGCATAAATATCATAAAAAGGTGATTTAGTTTTAATAAATCACAAAAACTTAGGAGTAATGAATAGTAAATTAACAGCAGTGAACTGCACACTTTTTGGTCAATACTAATAATAAGAAAGCTTAAATATTTTGTCAGCAACTCCTAATTACCGATGTAGCATAAACTATTAATAAAAAGTCATATATGATTTGAATACATTGTAACTCTGTGATACAACGCATTAGATTATTTCAAAAAAATTAACACTACACAAAAAGCTACAGCTGTTATCAGAAAAATATGAGGAAAAGGTATTAAAATTGGTGCAAGGAACCGTCATGCTAACAAAGTTTGATAGTTCCTTGCTTATTGCCATACTAAGCACACTAACAAGAAACTTAAAACTCATGCAAGCTTTGTAAACAGTTGCAGCTTTAAATAGTTTGCTACAGTAAATAGAGTTAACACGAAAGTGGAATCACTTACTTTGCTGTATTTCTGCCAAAACAGCAACATCCACAACATTTGCATAAGCATAGAGTAATTCCAATCAGAAGGAGACCGCCAATGATGCTCACGGAAATAATCAAAGCTTCAAAATTCACTAAAAATAATTTATTCTTTAAAAATAATGAGCTTTTGAGCAAAAACACCGACTAGAATCTGGAAACACCCTGGTTTGAGAGCATGTTAAATGATTTTCTTAAAACCTGTAGCTTGCTTTTCTACAATTGTCAAGATGGATTTATCAACATGAAAAATTAACACAAAATGGACACTAAAAAACTTGTTTTGAGTAAGCCGTGGATTACATTTATCAGTATCAATGACCCATTGTCTTAAAGATGAATCCATAAAAGTTCACCTTGAAGTTACTCAAAGTTTCCGTTTATCTTGCGTTAAACGAGTTGAATGAACTTCTATTATTTACTATATTCCATCTTTATGACCCCCCCCCCCCAGAAAGTTCTTCTGTGGCTCCTAGATTGCATACTTGTGATCTAGTTTATGCAGGTGACCAGAGGAAGGGGGTTTAATAGTGAAAAAATCATTAAACCATTAACTCAGCAAACAACGAAGAACTAAAAAAATCACACACGTAATATTTGCAAGCAACAACCTTATTAATGTCATGGGCTCAATACCTAACGTCTAACGTATGTTCCTAACTGTGTAAATCAAAAACTTATTATCAGAGTTGATTTTATTTTTACTACAATGACACGTTTTCAAAATTAATTAACTTACGCCAACAAACACCCCATCGTGCAGCTGAGAGGCGACATTGACTGGACGAAGGCAGCACTTGATTGGCGGGATAAACCATGCAGCTGGGTGGTTCATTACACCACAGACAAGATACGTTACGAAGACATGTGTTACAAGATTCATTGCGAAATCTGCAATCTGAAACAACCAAATGCATATTACTTACCAAATCAGCTCACATTCTTCCTTTTTACCACTTCAAAATTTATTTGTTTTATAATTACAAACTAGATTCTTCTTACATTCTAGGTACTGAGTAGGATTTAAAAGAAACTGTGCACAGACTGGCCAAAGCAAATAGTGTGACATAGTATGGGTAATTTGGGCATGTTCTCACAAAGGATAGTCAGGATAATAAAAAAAGTGGTTGAAAAAAAGAGCAAGCGTGACCACATATCAAATGGAGCAAGTAGGTCGAAATAGCGATTGAAAGATTGAATTACAGAAAAAACGATGCCATCAACTGAGCAAAGTGGTGCTATGCTGTTTACAAAATCGTGAGAAACAGGAGGTGTGTTCAGTCGCCTCGTTAGTGCAAACTTCAAATTTGATCTCTTTTTCTGTAGCAGGTAATACTGCAGAAAGCAGATAATCAGCTACCACCAAGATCGGGTGTTAGGTAAGAAATTTTTACAAGATGTAGTGCTGTAGTAGCTTATATTGAAGTCTTTTAATATCAAAACTGCAGACAGTGATACTGTTTCGACCTATCAGGTCTCTTCAGTGCAGTTGGTGACCGACAAGAAGCTAGAGGCTTTTAATAAAGCATAGCTTAGACCGCCACACTTGCGGGATCTATACTAGATCCACTTGGTGGATGGTCTGTCACCTTCGCAGAGTACTGACAGACCATCCACCAAGTGGATCTAGTATAGATCCCGCAAGTGTGGCCGTCTAAGCTATGCTTTATTAAAAGCCTCTAGCTTCTTGTCGGTCACCAACTGCACTGCAGAGACCTGATAGGTCGAAACAGTGTCACTGTCTGCAGTTTTGCTATGTGCATCGCTAGCCTCTTTTAATATCATTTTAATTGACACGGGTAGCTTTCATGAAATATTACAAATTACCATATTTGCCATTCAGAGCAGCCCTTTTTATGCATGCTTTTTGTCATTACACGCTTGCGTAATTTGCCACAGCAATGTTTTAAACATAAGATTTGCATTCTAAAAGTTAAGCAAATATTTTATAAAACTTTTTATACTCGTTTCACTTGACACTTTGAAGTTAAAAGGAAAGGCTGCTACATTTAGAAAAGAAGCAACGTAGTTTTATATCTGCACTCATTTTAGCTGATATGTTGGGTCAAATAAGTATAAAATTGACTTGTTTAAAAAACAGCCACCAAACTTGGCACTCTACGGACTATAACATGATACTACAAATAGGCATTCAGATAGCACAACTCCTCTACATGAGTGAGTGTTAGGTCAGATACATGTACATGATAGAAAAAAATGGTTGCTACATTTTAATGCTTAGGTCATGCAAGCAACTTTCCTTTGCTAATTGAAAGTTTGGAAGCTAAAAGCTGACGATGAGCTGGTTTCCAACGTTTCTGACCTGTTCAATTTATCATTGAAATCAATCAACAGCAACATGTCTCTACTTACTTGTTCCTTTTAGAACACAATTTATGTTTTTATTTTGGTAATAAAAAACTGTGCTTTGCAAGTTTGCAGTTGACATTCTTCTTCACTTTTATGGCAATTTATCGTGCCATTGTGAATGTTTTTGAAGTTTTCAACTTCACTCTTAGAGCTGGAGTCAATGTACTTTCATTACTTTTTCAAGCTTTCTTACCAGGTAATTGCGTTAGGGTTTTCAACTTTTCCCTTTTAGCATTCATTTCTTCTCGTTCTCTTTTCTTAGGTCTTTCCAAAGCTTAATGACGTTCGAGCACTACAGCATTTCAAGTGATGACTATCGCCCATAGAGTGCCGATAGCAAATTCACTTTGTACAAAGTTAGCAATACGGCATAAAGAGTGGAGTAAAGTCTTATCATTAGGCAGATCTTTGGTTCACCGATCTAAGGGAGTAGTATAATATGATCTAATCATGTTCAAGCTGTGAATGAAAACACCAATGCAGAAAATCATGTCGACCTTTAAAGGGGTGGTGCTACATTCACTGGTTATAGAGCAATGTGGCAACCCAGTGTCCCAGTCTATATTCTTTTAATATATTTCCTGTTTTCCAAAACAGCTTTTCTCTTTATGGCACACATTCTAGTACACCTATATCACAATGTTTTGCTTTTGACAAATGCAGTCTCTGCTCAATGGAAGCAACAAAACTAGCAGCTTTGATTTGTAGTAGCAACTAATTTGAAATAATTAGCAAGCAGTGGTGGGCACTGGATGCTAAAAATAGCAGCTGACATTAGCGCTGCAACTGCCGCATTAGTATTTGCTGTAGTGACACTATTGTCAACATGAAACAGAGGCAGCAGTAGCAGGGATTACATTTTGGTACCATTGCACTTGCAGAAGTCGTGTTTGCTTTTTGAAAAAGTAGTTGCTGCTAGCTTTACGTCCACCTTTTGTTAAAATAAAGATATGATTGTTACAAATGCGCAAACGTTCTGCTTGAGTGATTATCCAACCCTCAACATGTGTTAGAGCAGTACAGTCCATTCTGAATTTTGCTTCATTTAGGAAGGTTTTGACTGTGGTTGTGGTTGGTTAACCTTGCTATGGAAATTGAAGTTGGACTTCAAAATTGCACCATTTAATAAGGCAAACGAATATCCAGAGCAGTGCTTTATTAAACATATTGAAATTAACACAAAAAACTAACATAAACAAAAAGCAATACCCCTAACTTAAATCCTTACTTAACTCTTTCGCACATTGGTATGCTATCTATTAAATTTGGTAAACGCATTGCTGCCTTGTTTTGTGACAGACTGGGCACTGATATAAAAATAGCCTATTAAACTTTTAAAATAATTTTGTTAACCTTAAATTTTTTCTACCCGCTCTTTACTTTTTAAATGTTGTCTGTCAATATACATGTGCTAGTGACAAGAACATGTCATACATTAGTATCACAACTACACAACAATTTGTAAGAACTAAAAACCATCTTTCCAATAACCAAAGTTTATCTAACTACGCCATCAAATCCCATGATGATCAGTGCAAAGCCTGCAGAGAAATAATGCCAGCTGAGGAAAACTACATCATTAAAAAGTGCAGTTTTAACACTGAAACCGAGCTAATGGAAGCGTTGCTAATTAAATGCCTTAAGCCATGTTTAAAAGTAAAACTTGGTCATTCACGAGGAGCAGTCACTTCTGCACGCGTTTCATTGAAAGGTGCAGTGTTAAAACAATACAAGATTCAACTATAATATCCGGTACTCTAACATTAAATTTATCTTTGGATTCACAAATTTATTTTTGCCTAGATGAAGTCCCGGAGGGGACAAAAAGCTTTGGTGTTTTTCTTTCTGTTAGTTTTGTTGTGTTCATTTCAGTATGTTAACAAAGCACTGCTCTGGATATTCGTTTGGCTTATTAAATTGTGGAAGAAAAGTTTCCCCTATCTGAAAAGGTTGGATGGTATTTCATGCTTGATGTTTAAAAAAAGCGATTCCATCCATGTGTTGAAAACATAGATTGCTTGTTTGCCACAGCATTTCACGCTCATTTTAATTTCTCTTGGGTTCTTCTCTCTTTGCTTGATGTGAAAATGTTGAGAGTGGTGAACATCAACTTGCACCAAAAAATAGTGATGTTACCTGTCGCTGATAGGCTACTGCTGCTGTCGGGCATGCAATGAAACATACTTGAAAGACTGTATCCTAAACAAGTCAAATCTACAACAGGTCGTACCTAAAACAGCAAAAGTTATATTCACTAGCCTAATTAAGGAAAAGGGTAGTACTGTGCTATCATATCCAGGACGAGGGGCACTGTGCTAACAAATTTAGGGAAGGATTGGATTATAGCTCCTTGTTGTGATATTTAAAAAATCAGCTTGATTTGTCTATCTATTGCAAATATACTCAGTACACTTTAATCCACAATAATAAAGCAGCTAGGGGAGCCAGAAGCAAACTTTTGGCAGATCAAAAATATGATTTAAGTTTTTCAGTTTTGTTTGATAAACAAGTTTTTTTAATTTTGGAGATCAACTGTCTAACTCCGAATTTCGCTCTCAAATTTGCTTGACGAACTTTTTTTGAGATCAATGTTTTGTAGTCAAAAAATCTGAAAATCTTTATTTGTTAATCAGGTGGTAAATAGTTTGGGAGCATGGCACCAGTGGCTATTCCTAGCTACACATATGTATCAAATATGAAGTAATATTTGCCATTTTTCTTGTATTTTTAACCAATAAATTGTCAGGTTGTGATAAAAGGTGGACTGCATCTGCAGAGCAGATTTTTCTTCAAGGTTTTCAGACAACATATTTAGCACTTTGAGTGCCACGTGTAAATCGCATGCATATACTCGCCAGTGCCAAGCATTTCTTTGGTTTTTTACTGTGCCATATATTACATACACGTAACGTGTTATTTTCATTCTGACATTCACAAGCTCTAGTTCATCGTGGTAAAACATGCAAAATCTGTATAAGCATATTGCTTCTCTTTAAAAAAATTTATACGCATAAAACATGCAATGGCTTTTCAAATGATTTGCACAAATGATAAACGGAGAAGCAAGTCATTGGGAAAAGTGGGACTTTACACTTCTTGTAAAATACTCTTGTGTCCTTTCTAATGCCACTTTTTTGACAAACTCTGCACCTTTGTGGAAATTTCTTCCTATCAGTTGCAGGGAATAACACTTGTTTATGACGTCGAAAACCCCCACTCAGTCTTTCACTCGAGTCATTTCTTGGAACTCTGGTAGGTGGTTCCTTATCATCACTAGATCTTGAAAAATAATAAGAAATTTGACAGTTTTTTAATCACTTTCAGATGGAAGGAGCGTAAATTCAACTAAGCCAGAATGTTTTTCGCTTTGTGCGGTACAAAACTGTTCTGAAGGCTTACTTCTAAAAGATAGAAAAACACTTTTTTTGACCATTTAGCAGTCTCTCTGGTGAATGGATAATACAATATCATCTGGTCTAAGCGTCTACTCCTGACACATACTGATTCTACTCAGTAACACATGGAGGCTTCATTACTTGTTCAGTTTCACCATGCCCATTCTTTTTTCTTCTAGTTATTGCAGCAAGACTTCCATCGCATTTTGTACTCAGAGCTGTTACAACTTTGTTATCCTTCCAGGGCACCACCATTACTTTGCTGTTGTCCACAGAAAAAGAATCTCCTGCCTTCATTTTTGGTGTTACAGTTTTTGCACTTCAAATGTTAGGAGGCTCTCCTCACTGTGAGCTAAGCGTTTCCACTGAGTGCACTTTGATGGGTAACTACTCTTCACTTAGCTCAACACTAATTATCCATGTAAAGAGAATGCCACAAATGGGCGCATGTGTCAGCTAGTAGGTCGAAAACAATATCTCTCAGGGGTTTTCCTTGTCCATAATATATATCCATATTCCAGCAATAGGCAGAATTTGAATGAGTGAGAATGTAAGCTTTTATATCATATTTTATTGGTTTATTTTTGTTGTATACCCTGAGACAATCGACCCCTGCATTTTAACATCCCCTTGTCAATTGATATTTGCTCACCTAAATTATACAGTGCGTGCCGATTTGCCACCACTTTATTGTGGATAGGTCTCAGCTTGTACAACTTGTCTGTTGAGTCAGATGGCCGGGTTGCATTGTTGTTGATGTGCAAAATCTTTAGACTTTGGTACCTATTTCTCAACATTGTCTGACCAAAAAATGGAGTAAAAAGAATTGGATTTTTGCTCCAGTAATCTGACAAGTGACCTCTTTTATCAAGCAGTCCAGTAGCGAGGGTAAAACCTAGAATTATTTTTAGCTCAAGAAGAGTTAAAGGCTTCCAGTTATTGGCACTGGAATGTGTTGGCAAGGTTCCAGTATTTCATATAAAGAATTGGTCTACTTAATGGTTAGTTTCTTCAACCACTATATCCAGAATATCGTCTGTTATTAGCTGAAAATATTCTAAGCAATTCTCAACATCCACTACACTAGCCAGAGTAGTTTGACCAGGGTTTCCAGAAAAATTGTCTAACTGAGATTGCCTTGTAGCTGGGCCCTACATATAATTGTTTGTAGTTCTTGCTTGCATTGTACGTGGACGCTGAGCAGCCAGTGATGTACTCGGGACATTTGGGTCACTACTCTCTTCATCAGAGATACAGTATCTATTGCATGCGAGGCATCGTCACTTCTATTCTTCACATCATTGTCTGATAATAATAAATCACTGTCAAAATCACTTTCATTTTTTATCACACTGTCATCAGAATCCGACAGTAAAGCCAGATCTGCAGCTTAGCTTACTTGTAGAAATTCATCTGCCATTTCATTTAAAGCTTGAAAAGGAATGAAAAATCGTCTAAACACACAAGATCACATACTGAAAATAAGCAAGACATTCGCAGTGGCACATGCAGACATGATCAGACAATTGTGGAAAAACTGTCAGCAATCATAAACGACGTAAATCTACATCAAATCCAGCAATTTGGTTGTCAACAGATGGGTTCTAACAACTGACGTAATATTACGTTGTAAAGCACTGTGTGCAAAGAAACAAATGATGTAATATTGCGTCATTAAGCACTCAAAGTGTTAAAAAACATTGAGAAATTTTGTTTGAGTTAGCTGACATATTTATAGCTATTCCTGTAAAGACACTGTCTTGTTTTAGGTATGATCTTAGTTAGGCATTACTTGCTTGAGGTACAGCTTTGGCAGCATCCTTGTTAGATGCACTCAGCACAAGCTACCAAAATGTATCTTCCAGTGATCAAGTATTTGTGAGAGCATTTTAAAGTCTAGAAAAGACAGCAGCAATGAAAAGCTCAAAAAGAGACACAAGTCTCAATGCGAAGTGATTGTTATGAAGGTTTATGTGAAGTACAACCCTGCCATGCCTTTCAGTATAGCAGTGAAATACTTATTTTCACGAGAAAGGATGTGCTAAAACCAAAGCGATCCAGGTCCAGTAACGAACATTTCAAGATGCTTTTTTTGAAATAGCTGCATTTCAATAAACGTTTGTTTTTTGTGCTGTCTTGGGAACACTTGCCAAGTTGCTGCAGCTGTCTACTGATATGCTAGTATTTTCTCCATATGGAAAAAAACTCGTTTTCATGTTATATGGCAACATTTTAGTGAAAATCAAACTTGCATCACTGCTTTAGCAGTTAGCTACCGCTAGTGCTTTGGAAAGCATTAGCAATAACATTTATTGTGCTTAAGTTAAGTGTCTAGTGCAGTGTTTCCAAAACTGGGTTCCGTGGACAATTTGCAGGTGTGCCATGGTTTTTTTTACTTAATGTTTGCACTTTAAAATACTTAATATTTATCAATAACGTCAGAGATTGTGTTATGTTGCCTGAAAAGGTGGTGATCTCCAAAAAAAAGGTCATCACCTTTCTCACTGTCACCTGTAATGCTACTCACGATCAACATGAATTGATTCATGTGGCTGCTGTGCCTAGGGATGGGCAATTCAGAAGAATATACTATTCTAGAATAGTTATACCGAATCCAAAATCCAAATCCTTTTTTTTTGCAATCACCACAATTGACATGAAGCCATTTATTACAAGTTTACAACAACAGAAGCACAATGAGAGAACGAGTTTATTGCAGTGCAATGCATTTAAGCTTTCTACACATTTGCTGTGTGTAGGAGTCAGTTTTTGAATCATTGCATGCAATTGATACTTTTACAAGAAGAATGTCAGTGACCAAGCAACGTGATAAAGCTTGTAAGCAGGATATAAACTAAATCCTGTTATCGGGTTTGAATTTGAATAGTTTGGGATTTGAATCCTTTGGATTCGGGATTCTGAATTGCCCATCCCTAGTTGTGCCTTAAAATTTGTTTAGCTTTTTCACTGTGTCAAGAGACAAAAAAGTCTGGGAAATACCAGTCTAGTGGATAGCACTATTGCCAAGAAATTTTGCTAACTACTGATAGTGCCATTAGTTTGTCAATAGCTGTTGCCCACCACTACTGCAGAGCAATACAATGCTGCCAGGAAAAACACTGGAACAGATATAATGCTAACCAAAATTAGCAATTATCCATTTCACTTCAAACTACTTAAAAATATAGCTTACTTATCTTATCCCACTTTTGAAAAATGTATTTCTTTTTATAGTAGTATTCTTGAAGCATATGGGGAGAACTTATTTTGATACCATAGTCTTTTTCATATGGGCAAGATTTTTCATTTTTTAACACATTCGCTGCCAAACCACGTAAATCTACGTTTTAACGTTACAACGGCTGAGTGCCAAGCCACGTAGATCTACGTTTTTGGGTTGATCACATCGGTTGAGTGCCAAGCTCCTTACTTTGCTATTGCAAAACCGTAGATCTACGTTGTGAGCTAAAAGTAAATTGCACATGGTCTTCACATGTTCAGTTTGTGGTGGTCACGCGTGATTCATTACTAAATAGAGCATTTATTTTCAAGAACAGAACATCGATGATGCAATTTTATTTTACGGTTGTAGTGGTAATTACGTTAGAAGAAAAACAGGACTTGAAATAGAATTTGGTGCTTGATGTTGCTATAAATTACTTTTATTTTTATTTTAGTTTACTTTTATTTAGAAAAGCTTAAATTTACTTATTAGTTTATAACCGCTATGGATGCGTTCACAACTAGTGATATTATGAATTGTGATTCGGACGACAGTGATCTTGATTTCAGTGGTGACGACTTTGATATTCAGACAAGCGATTAAGAGAGTGATGATGATGCTGTTCAAGCTGCATCATCTGCACAACTCCTTACATCTCAGACCAGGACATAAATTGAACAAATTTGCTTTCATGTACTAGGTTTCAATGTGATCAGTGAGTCTTAAATCCAATGATTATTACGAGACAAGCATATAATGGCAAAAACCACAATTCGCAGTAAAAACGTCTGGCAAGCAACGTTAATGCGGGCAAATAAGCGCGGGCAGCGAATGGGTTAAAGAAGCACCTCAGGTTATGAGCTTTTCATTAACCCTTTATGCTAGTCTTCAATAAGGCTGGACCACCGTGACAGGTAAACTGCTTGGCTCTGCCACTTGTCTGCCGCATAAAGATGGCAGCATACCATTAAGTGTCTTGCTCAAGGACACAACAAGCTAGCTAGCTGGCTTGTTATCCACACCATCTCTTTTGTGCTGAGCACCAATCAGGGAAGCTGTGAAAACTGTTTTTTAGAAGTTTTTTGGTATGACTTGGCTTGGGAAATAAACCCCAGCCCTACCAACTGCAAAGTGGACACTTTAACCACTATGCCATTGCACCAATATACAGTAGTCATTGGGGAAAAACAGCTGAAGGCTTCAGTTTAAACAACAAGTCAGCAGTTGTAATATTTAAAGCTCTAGATCTGGATAAAAGGTTCTAAAAAAGGTTGTGAGAAAGCAACGGATCATAAGATTTGGAAGTTGAATGAAAACCAAACAAGATTAAGATTTGAAAAAGAGTGAAACTAGTAAGCACAGATGCACTTGATTTATGAAAAACTTTCAAGGATGCTTTTCCAAAGGCCTGTGATGAAGCGTGTGGAAAGAAGAAATCTAGGAGAGATAGAGGAGACATGTGGTGGTGGTATGAAGAGATCAAGGATACCATAGCAGGAAGGCAGCATTTAAAGAGCTGTGTAGGTTTCTATCAGAAGAAAACCAACTAAATACAAAAGTGTAAGAAATCAAATGAGAAAAACTGTTGCTAGAGCTATGAGAATGGAAGCTAATGAAGAGTTGAATAATTTATATCCGAATTCTAATAGTGTTTTCTACTTCCTTAGGAGAATGAAAAAGGAAGGGAACGATGTGGAAGGGGGAAGGTGGATAAAAGGAAGTGACAAAAATTGGGCTTTATTGAAGAAGATAGAGTAAAAATTTGGAAGGAACGCATGGAAAAGATCATGAATGAAGATAATGAATGGGACAATGTGGTGATGTAGTAGAACTGGTGGAAAAAGTGGAAGCAATGCAAAAGATGAAAACAAGAAAAGCAACTGGACCTTTTGAAGTAAGTGTGGAGATGGTAGTTGCAAGTGGTGAAATCAAGTGAAAGTGATGATGGAACTGTGTCAACCTGTATTAATTGGTAAAGGAATGCCTGATGAGTGAAAAACTAGTGTGATTGTGTCTATCTTTAAAGGAAAGGGTAATGTGACAAGCTGTGAATCATACAGACGACTGAAACTGCTAGAGCAGGCCATAAAATTGTTGAAAGGGTACTAGAGAGGCAAATACGAACACTAGTCAATTTGAATAAAATGCAGTTTGGATTTATGCCAGGAAAAGAAACAGTGGATGCGATATTCATTGTGAGAAGAAATATCAAAAGAAGGACACAAAGTTGTATATGTGTTTTGTTGACATGGAAAAAGCTTTTGACAGAGTGCCAAGAAAAGTGATGGAGCTGGCCATGATAAAGAAGGGTCTATCAGAAGTAATGGTTCAGGCAGTTATGGGCTTGTATGATGGTGCAAAGACAAGAGTGAGGGTGGGATCTGCATATTCAGAGGAATTTGAAGTAAAAGTTGGTGTACATCAAGGATCTGTGCTGTCGTCACTATTGTTTGCAATAGTTGTAGATGTAATTACAGAAAATGCGAGAAGAGTTGTGGTTAATGAATTACTGTATGCAGATGACCTTGTTATCATGAGCGAAGACAAGACGACTTAAAGGAAAGGTATTGGAATTAGAAGGATGCACTGGAAAGTAAAGATTTAAAGGTCAACACCAGAAAAACAAAATTGATGGTAAGCAGGTCGGAAGGAGAACTATTCAAGAGCAAGATAGATCCATGTGGAGGTTGTGGGAGGAGAGTAATGGCCAATTCAGTGTTGTGCACAAAATGTGGAAACTGGGTTTATGGCAGATGTGCAAAAATAAAAGAGAGCTACTGCTAGGCTGGCAATGAATTTTATTTCCTTGGAATGTAAAGGAACAATGGAAGGAATTGTGGATTCTATCAAGAAGTTGTGCAATGAAGATGAAAGGTAAAGTTTATTGTTGTTGGATAAGATCAGCAATACTGTATGGAAGTGAGGCATGGTGTTTAAAAGAAAACCAAGAAGCAATTTTGAGGAGAACGAAGAGAGCTATGGTGAGAGCCATGTGTGGTCAGAAAGTGGTAGACAGGAAGACAACTGAAGAACAGATGGACATGCTAGGGTTGAAGGAAACTATAAACCAGTTAGCAACAGCAAATGAAGTTAGATGGTATGGACATGTGCTGAGGAGGGATGACAATAGTGTTTTGAGGGTTGTTCTGGATCTTAAAGTGAGTGGCAATAGAAGGCAAGGATGACTGAAGAAAACCTGGAAAAAGCAAGTGGAGGAGGAGACAGAGAAGAGTGGTTTGAAGGAGGAAGCCCTGAATTGAGACAAGTTGAGAGACATAGTGTGAGCAATTGCAGAAGAAATGGGATGAATCCAGCCATCTCTGCTAAGGAGACAACACCAGATAAAACTGAACTGCTTTAATGATACTTTTTCAGAATTTATACAAGAAATGATTCCAACATTAGATGATTTTGTTGTTACTTGAGATGTGGAATTGATAGAGTGGGAGACTAGCCCGAGCATTAGCATTAAATTCAGATTGAAACAGTAAATAGTTATTGCACAAAAAATTGGCCTACTCGTTTTCCCCTGCAACTCACTTTACCCCACCCATCACAATAACAAAAAATTTATAAAAACAGATTTTGACTGATACAACAAGTAAACAAAATACAAACTCATAACCTTCTACTACGATAAAACTCACCAAGTGATGAAGAAGTTGCTGACTGCACTTCAACAAAACAAAGAATCATGATTCCAAAACCAGCAACAGTTAAATGAAAATATTCCAGTTTCATTTTATTAAATTACAGTATCTTTAGTAAAAGATAACTACAACAGTTCTGGGAAAAAACAAACTTTTACAATAGACTATGACACCACCAGTGCATTCAACTAAAGTGTGTTAATTAGAATATTTACTGATGTAGCAACCACCCTAACTAATGTAGCTATTTTACAATGTGACAATTTTATCCAATTAAGGTATCATCAATAACGCCGTACAGTACATATCGTTTAATAACAGCCAGAATAGCCTAGCACTGACATACTGTAAGTAGTCACATGCCTCAGCTTTAGAATACTTAGCTTCTACCACTATCATTTTGGCAGAATAATTCTCTTGTTCTAAAAAAGACGGTTCTCGCGTGAAAATCACGTGACCAACTAACGCACTTAAACAGACATTAAAAGAAAGTTAAAACAAGAGGATAAAAGAAAGTAACGCTACTAACAAAACAAAATTTTCCACTTTGTCGGCCAACACGACTAAAAACTTCCGTATCAATCCAAACAAAAAAAACATCTATTCCCACGTTTTTTCCTCCCAAATCAAGGGTCGGCAACCTTTTACCGTCAAAGAGCCATTTGGACCCGTTTACCACAGCAAGGAGACCGATGAGAGCCAGAATAATTCTACAGAGCATAGGTCATAAGTGTTTTCCAAAAAAAAAAAAAGGTCTTCACCTGTAGTTAGAGTCATTGATCTGAGTATCATTTCACACTCACTTGCTTCAAAGAACAGCAAAAGAGCCGCAGGTTGCCGACCTATGTCCCAAATCACATATTTTTTATAAGCTCATTAAACTTCCTATCATTTTCATGATGTGTGGTGAGGAACATTGGTTGTTTTCGTACAACAGAATGACAATGAAATCTAGTAAATATTAGGTCCTCCTCTCCGATACTTGAAATGTCAAACCACTTGATGTAGTGACAAATTAAAGATCTTTCCGCACGTTTGTTCCTCTCAAATCATATATTTTTGGAAAGCTCATTAAACTTCCTATCATTTTTATGATGTGTGGTGAGAATCATCGGTTGTTTTCGAACAACAGAATGACAGCGAAATCGAGTAAATATTTGGTCCTCCTCTCCGATACTTGAAATGTCAAACCGCTTGAGACGACTTGATGTAGTGACAAATTAAAAGTCTTTCCGCACGTTTGTTCCTCTCAAATCATAGCTTTTTCCTTCATTTTTATGATGTGTGGTGAGGAACAACGGTTGTTTTTGTACAACAGAATGACAGTGAAATCGAGTAAATATTTGGTTCCCCTCTTCGATATTTGAAATGTCAAACCACTTGAGACGACTTGATGTAGTGACAAATTAAAGGTCTTTTCGCACGTTTGTTCCTCTCAAATCATATATTTTTTATAAGCTCATTAAACTTCCTATGATGCTTATGATGTGTGGTGAGGATCATCGGTTTTTTTCGTACAACAGAATGACAATGAAATCGAGCAAATATTAGGTCGCCCTCCGATACTTGAAATGTCAAACTGTGTGTGAAAATGGATCTCAAAACTGCAGTAATCATGTTACATGAAACTTTGTCAAAAAAACTCGCTTTTTGTTATCATCAGGTAAGTTAACACTAGAACGACCGAGGTGTCGATTTCGACACTTTTAAAAATTTAAATTAAAATATTTACATTTTCTGAGACAAATTGAGATTTGAAATATGCAGTACCCTCCTAAATACCTCGAAACAATAATTTGATGTCATATCTTGTGGAATAGCGTTTTTATTAAAAATCTTATTTAACTCTTTCGATCCCACGTCGGTAATACTACCGGCAAGAGTTTCCCTCAAATTTTTTCAAAATGAGTTACAAAATTTTTTTCAAAAAGTTTACTAAAAAAACGATTTGTGACTTTATTTCTTATCCGATTTTAATAAAATTTTCAAAAGATCACGCTTAATTCCTCACACATCGGAAGATGTATAATTTGTGCCTTAATTCTGGGATTTTCATACCGAAAAAGGGTTAAAAGGACCAAGAACCCAGTTGCAGACGACAAAATCGGCCAAATTCTCAGCAGACACGTGCAAGAGCCAACTACCTTGAATTCAAATCAAGATACCTGGTTTACCACAAAACCAAACCCTTTATCATTGACACAGTCTGAAAACTACTCTTTTGGGGCATCATTTGACAAAATTTCAAGCGATAATGATAAAATTTACCTATTCAAATTTTTTAGGGGTCTCAAAACCATCCCAAACAAATTTGTAGGGTAAGTAAAAAAAGCAGATTTAGTGCGCAAAAAATATATGTTGCTAAATACCGGTCTCATTTAAAAGCTTAGAAAATTTGCTTTTCAGCAATATATAACTTTAAATAGTTTAGGCTAAGCAATATATGATATTTACTGATCAAAAATAGGTACTGTACATCATGTCAGTTCAAAACCCCCCAAAATTTTTTGACTTATTTTTACTAAATTATAATTTTTGGAAAAACTACACCCTATAAAAAGATAAAAGAAATTGCAAATGTTTCATCAATAAAGTCGTCATTTCGCATCAAGTTTCCAAGGAAACAAAAACTGAAATACAATTTTAACAGCTAGCAGACGTTTGGCTTCTCTAAATCAAAGTTTGCTGTATCCTCCTTGTTTCTCAACACATGGGAGGGGTGTAAATAAGTTGCTGTTTCATTGTTAGTGACAGCATATTCTATTTAAACTTGATATTTTCTGAATCTTGAAGAAATTCCCTGTTCAAAAATACATAATGTTACATGGTTTAGGCTAACCTGTAGCAGATAATAACTGATCATATTTTAAATACTACATTTGACTAACAAAATTTGGTACCGGTCAGTACTGGTTAACAAAAAGGTCATGGGCCTTAGAAAGTAGCAAACTGTAGAAAACCTAGGCTTTTTGGTAAGTTTTGATTGATGTACCTTAAAAGCTTATGTCCTTAGCATCATCTAGCGACCATTTCTAAAGAAATTGGTAGAAAAATAAAATCTGCAGTGATCTTTGAGGTAAGGGTACTCAACTTCGAACACAACTCAGCACCTGTTTGGGGGGGGGCTACTTTGCATATTCAAAAAAAATTTTTTTTGTTTTTATTATATTTGAAATCCTCAAGAAATAGAGATTTCAACGATATATCACACTTGATGTAGAAGTAAACAGATGAGTAATGATTTACAAACAAACTTGGGTATTTTATGATGATTAATTATGATTGATTATGACAAATTATGACAGTTTCTCGCTCTGCCACCTCGCGGACATTTTCTCACAATGCTTCTCACAATGCACGCGGGATCGAAAGAGTTAAAGTTCTACCCCTAAACAATCGACACCTACTGGTATTTAAAACTGCTTCAAAACAACTTTTTTTGTAACAAACGTTCTGCAAAATCAATCCAACACAATTGCTTTTTTATAACACAACAATTTGGTCTTCACGTAAAGCTTGTAACGTGTCCAAAATTTGCTTGCTGGCTAAGCTAGATATTGGTAGCTGTAGAGCATGAGATTATCGATTCAGTGTTTTGAGGGCGATTGTACCCTTCTTGATTTTGAGGTACGAAGCTGTAATTTGATGTAGAGAATATGTGGTCAGGTGAGTTTCCGATGATCTTTTAAAAGTCAGAGAAAGTTCTTACAAGTAGGTAAAATGCATTTTTAAATGAGATACCCTTGTTTGTTGAATATTGTTCTTGTTGGAAAATGTTGTCAAGAACTCAGTCTTTCAGCTTTAGTTGATTGTTGACCTAATTTTTAGAGCATCTTTGTGAAATTAGTGACAGCGTTGTCTGTTGAAGCATGAAAGAGTAATTTAGAGGTTTTTGTCTGTCACTTGCTGCTTAGCCTATATTTGTTTAGAAAAATTTACAGAAGTGAAGAAAGGAACAACCAATAACTCACTTCATAGTGAAAAATCAACAAAAATGGAGGTTATTTCAACCACTAATCAGGTCAACACAAATCGAGTGAAATTATTTCTTAACACAAATGGCATTACAAAGTTTTCTGCTGAAAATATTACTTTTGGGGTTGATCCTCCACTGATTTCTCCTAAAATCAAGGTGATTTTGCTACCTGCTAGTAAAATAATTACAAAAACACCCATATATGACAGGCTTCACCACAACAACAAAACAATTGTAGGTTACTTGAACAGCATTGGTTATGTGAAGACTTGTTTTAAAAATGAACAAGATGAAACTCTGAAGACTACGACTGACTTATATCGTGACAAGTTACGAATGAGGCTGAAATTAATTTTTCTAATCCAAAAAAATATTGTGACCACGAGCAACTCGTAACTTGAAAGCAACCTGTGGGTAAATACTGTAGTTGATTTCTCCAATTCTTAAAAGTTTCCCAAAATCATAATAAATTGCGACCAAAGTAGCCTAATGCTGCTGTGGCAGATATAAAAGCACTGACTAGAAAGCCATGCTGTAGTCTATTTGTAATCTTGACTATGCTGTAAGTCATAAATACTACTAGAGCTGGGTTCAAGTGAGTGGGTAGGCCTACTTAAGTAAAATTTCTACTAATTACTTACTTTAGTAAAATTTTTTATTTAAGTAATTAGTGATGAAAAGGACACTAATGAAGCAGCAGACGCTCATGAGTTTGACATTGTTAAAAGCCATGATGATGACGAACCCTGGGAAGTAACATTACCAGATGACTGCAGTGCAGATTTTATTGAAACTGTGAGTGACAATACTTCAAAGATCCGAGCAATTGTCAAGCTGTTCAGGAAGAGCCCGCTGAAAACTGACTGCTTGCAAAAGAACTGTGAAAATGAATTGGGAAAACACTTTCTCTGCTCTTGGATACCAAAAATTAGATGGAACTCATTGCTCAAGATGCTCACACGATTCTTGGATGCCAGGGCACTTATTGACAATACACTGAGAGGTCGAGCTGCGATCAAAATGCTTGACAGACGATGAGGTTGCAGTTGAAAAGACTTGGCAGAAAGTCTAGAAATAATTGAGGATGGTGCAACTGCTCTTTGTAGATGTGTCCTCGTGATGTTACAGTTTCAAAGAGTGAGAAGATTTTTGAGTGTGTTCTCAAGAAGCTGACAGATGAAACAGGAGCTATTCTGCAGGAATTGTTGACAGCTGTCACCGATAGAATTGAATCAAGGAGAAACAAAGAAATTTGTGGCCTTGTGAAGTATGTAGAGGCTCGAAACATTTATGAGCAGGTGGTCGAGTCTTCACTCTTAAGCTATCCAACTAAACTAGAGCTTGCCAAAGAGGCAAGAGATGCTTTTTCACTTTTTCCCAATTGCCCTATTAATGAGAGTGCTGGAGATCTTGAGTTTGACATCACTGAGGAGCCCCCTATGAAAAAATCCAAAGCAGAAGAGCTCAATGACATTTTACGCCAGCCAGAAGATTAACGTTTGGATAGTGTTCAAGAAAATATCTTGACGCACATGAAGAAAGAAATGACATTTTACAAAGCAAAAAGGAATGCCCCAAAGTCTTGAAGAGCGTGAAGTCTTGTCTAAACTCACTTCCAACCTTTTCTGTTGAAGCAGAAAGGTGCTTCAGTGCTGCTGTATTGTTTATTTCAAAGTTGAGGTCATTGTTGAGCGATGAAATGATTGATTATTTGTGCTTTGCATACAGCCACCTTGTGCGCAAATAATTCTTCTTTATGGACGTGTAATAAATAGCGATCAAAATACGGTATATTAACTCTCAGCGATTTTTGAAAACCACTTGAATTACTTAAGTAATATTTCAAAAATTACTTGTTACTTAAGTATTTTTTTCAAGATCACTTGAACCCAGCACTATGCTACGCTGTAGGAACGAGAAGACATAGCGGCAACGCAACAAAACGCGAAATATCAATTGGTTCTTTGGATTTACAAAAGACAAATCGTATTTAACAACACCCGCATCACCCATCTCGTCCTACTACTGCTAATACGCTCCTTCACATCTGCCCTTACGACTCCATTAAATTTGGAATTGTATTCTGGTTCCATAATATATAAATGATTGCTGGTCCACTAACTGCTGCGAGCAGTGAAGTTCAATTTTATTCATAAGCCTGATCTAGAGTAGATAGGATAACTTCTGTTCGTCACGCCCTTTGCTTGATTGAAGTTTACATTAAATTCAAAAACTTACAACTAGCGTATCAAAAATCATTGAAAGGAGCAGAAGGGACTCTATCATCATCCAGTGAAAAGATTTTTTTGAGATCACTCAAAAATTTTGCAAAAACTTGCATTTTATGAGTGATGTTTACCTAGAGACACTATTTTTTAAGGTCACGTAAAATTCACAAAGTCTCATGTTTTTTTCTTATCTTTGTTGTAAACGTTAAGTGAAGGGGAAAAGTCATGTAACAACAACTCGTTCTAAGTTGGTCCAAGCTACAGGACGGAACCGAAGTGATTTGGTCAAAAACTAAGGAATACCCAACACTAGATCAGAGTTAGGAGAAAAATATATCTGGTGCAAGGAGTAGAAACAGCTCCAAAAATGAACGAAGTTATTGAGGAAAAGACAACCAGAATCGCCACAAATCTCTGACGTTCATCATGCGTGATGCAATTAAGACTAGATTCGAAGTAGCAATACAAAGACAATGTAGGAACAAAATATTTATTACAACGCGCATGGGGCTACAAACTTAGGTTGCATGAGTACTACCAAACCCAACCCAGTCGCTTCTTTGCAATCTGAATATTTCCTTTATCGTGGAGCGCCTTTACTCTGTCAGTGGATGCTCGCTTGTAGCAAGGTAATTCCTCTCCAACACTAAACAATAAATCGTTAAAGAAAAAGAAAGAATTGCTGTTGTTGTTTCCCGACCCCTTCCGAGGAATGGGGGCATGGCGGAAGACCATGAAATCGGTCAAGTCCCCAGGGCCTGGAGCAGAAATCGTAAAGAGACATAGAGTCGCCAAAGACTGAACGGCGCAGAGTCTGTAGCTAGACAGTGCAGAATTAGATAAGAGGTGTCCTGGATCGAATGACCGCACCCACTGCATAGGGGATTTTCGATTCTGTCGATTCCAAAGAGATAAGAGTTTAACAGAAAGCTTTATTCGTTGCAGCAAAAACAAGAAAGGGCATGGCGAGCGTGGCGAGGGAGCACAAGTTCATCAGTGGAAACCGAGAAAATTTGCGTGTCAAAGAATTTAAATGAGATGGTACGCCTCCAGTCCAAGAAAAGAGTGGATACGAGGGATAAAAAAGAAACTACAAGGGACTGCAGAGGGCACGAGTAGCTCACCTCGCCTGGCCGACTCATCAGCCGCGTCGTTCCCCAGGAGAAATGAGTGTCCGTGGATCTATT
Source organism: Trididemnum clinides (assembly GCA_963675345.1). Taxonomy (NCBI): domain Eukaryota; kingdom Metazoa; phylum Chordata; class Ascidiacea; order Aplousobranchia; family Didemnidae; genus Trididemnum; species Trididemnum clinides. Next base: position 23,170 of record CAVLYW010000136.1, read on the forward strand.
GTAGCCTTATAGTAAAGGAGGTGAGAGAAGACAGTTTCTGCCAGATCTATCAGAGAGTTTGAGGTAAATGGAAAAATGAAGGAGACAATAGAGCGAGAGTCAGCGAGAAGAGAAGTGGTAGACTTCTTGGTGCTGCCAAAACGAGCAAAAAGCTTGCAGAATGGCGCAGGCTTCAGCGAAAAAACATGAACATACTGCGCCTGCCGAAAAGAATGGTCTCAGTGCCACAACAAGAGCACTTGGCAAGGACGCCATAGCCGCCTTTGCCAAAAGGAAAAGCCATCTGCCAAGATCATAAGATCGCGAGGTGGGAGGGAGTCAAGATGAGCAAGCGCCGCACCTTGGTGAGAGAGAGTGGGATGATAGCGGGAGCATGGAGAGGAAAGAGAGAAATCCACAGCGAAGAGGAAGGGCAAGTACGGAAAGCCTCTCTAGGAAAATAGATGCAAAAGCCCTTTAGAAGAATTTAGAGTCTTGGTTTTACTCCAAGTCTGGCCAAATTTGAGACGGGGAAGGAGGTTGAGAAACAAAGGGCCTGCTCATAAGATGTCAAGTAAATGAGTCATGGTGACTTGTAAGGGAGTAGAGACCCTTCAGAGAGGAGAAATGAAATTAAGCGAAACGAAAGGCAGCCAATGGTGGCCGCTCGGTGAAGGCGTTCCAATTTGGTGATATTGGTAGCGCTAAGAAAACCATCCGAGTGAAGAAAAAGTGGGAAGGGGCCAAAGAAAAGCTTTCTAAAACGGGGAGAAGGACTCCTTAAAAGGGCCCCATGAGAAAGTAGAAATACAGCGTAGGACCTTGAGACGAGGGAAGAATTTGACCTTCAGTGAAGATACATGTTTAAAAAGGGAAAGAGTGCGCTTGAAGATGACCCAAGAAAAGTTGAGGTAGGACTGAAGTACAGTGGGGAGTTGCATAAGAAAAGACGAGGCTGCAGGTTAGCTTGATGGGGATCCACTAAAAATGAGGCCTCGCATTTGTTCTGATTGAGAGGAAGACGCCAGTACTCAGATTAGCGCTACTATCGAATCAGAGCTCCTTGTGTATCTCCATCGCAGTAGGGACCGAAGAGAGGAGGATCAAATGGCCAAGTCTTCAGCATAAAGAGAGCAGCTGACGGAAGGAGGCAGAAAAGCAGGAAGATCATTGATGAAGAAAGGAAAGTACTGAGCCAAGAGCGGATCCTTGCAGAACACCTCGACGGACTCGAAAGGAGCGACTTTAGTGATTTTGAAAACCGGCGCAATGACCTAGTGGTTAGAGCGTCCGCTTTGAAGTCGGTAGATTTGGGGTTCATTTCCCAAGTCGAGTCATACCAAAAGACTTTAAAAAATGGTTTTCATAGCTTCCCTACTTGGCGCTCAGCACAAAAACGATAGTGTGGACAAGCCGGCAAGCTCGCTAGTTGTGTCCTTGGGTAAGACACTTAACGGGGTGCCTCCATCTTTATGTGGCAGACAAGTGGTAAGGGTCAAGCATTCTACCCGTCGTGGTAACCCAGAATGACCAAATGCTGCACACCGAGCATTAGCTCATACGCAAGAAGAAGCGATTTTGAAAAACCATGCAAGCGCGCCTACCAGAAAGGAAAGATTGAGTTCAACGAGCAAAGCAGAGCAAGGCCGGCCGAAATAAGTTTGTGAAAAAGAGCGAGATGCCAGACAGAGTCGAAAGCCATAGAAAAGTCGATAGTAGCGAGAATCTTCCGAGAGCCAGGCTTGGATTTGTTAAACCCATTCGAAATGGACTGAGAAAGAAACAGAATTCCATAGACAGTATATTGTTCAGGGAGGAAACCGGCTTGGCGGGGAGAAAGAATGGAGTAAAACTACAGAAAAAAAGAGTAGACGCAATAGAATGATGCGTTTAAAAAGCTTTGAGGCGCAGGGGGTGAGAGAGATAGGCCGGAAGGAAGCAGGAGAGTCGAGAGGCTTTCCCATGTTATGAATGGGAATAGTAGATGGTTTCCAGATGAAAGGAATGCAAAGACCAGGAAAGATTAAAAATGTGCAGGAGAAAATCCATGCCAAAGCGAGGAATGTACTTCAGCACAGCATAGGCAATTTTGTCTGGGCCAGAGGCAGTGGACGAGGTGAGGTTTATGGCAGCAGCGAGAAATTCAACAGGGGAGAAGAGGGAGCAGAAGTACGAATGACTCTTGTCAGAGCTCCTGACTCGGTGGAGCTCGGACAGGTAACCTCTGGCTCTGCTACGCAAGACTAGGAAACAGAAAAGTGAGATCTCAAATAGTCGGCGAAAACTGAAGCCGACTCCTTGGGAGAACAGTTGAGCAAGTTAGGAGAGGAGGAAGATGGGGAAGTAGCAACAAAAGGGAGAAGAGAATACACAGATTTAGGATAGAAACACATGAGCATGTTGCCTGCCATACTTCAGCCTTGGTCTTGGCGATGACAGAGAGGGCTAGTCGGGAAGCAGAGATAAAAGCTTGGCGATCTTCACCACTATCATGAGCGCCAGCAAAAGCCTTACGTTTTCGCTTACTGATTCTTTCACTTTAGGAAACTACCAGGCTTGAGGTTGGCGTTTGACGAAAGGAATGGAAAATTTGGCCGTATTCAGTGCCAGAGAAGTAAAGAGAGCAGCAGCATAGCAAAGAGGAAGAAAGGAGTATTCCTTTGCAGAGGGAGAGTGAGGCACGAAGTGAAAACCAAAGTTATTCCAACAAGCTTTCTGAAAATTGAAGAAAGATGATCGTACATTGGAGTGGAAGAGCGGAGAAAAAGGGACAGCTTGTAGAATAGGTAAATAATCAGAGCCCATGTCCTGAAACATCTCCCAAAAGCAAGAGAGGGCAAGAAAAAAGGGAGCAAAGGAGATGCCAGAAGAGGAGCAAGGGAGATGAGTTAACGTGTTGGCATCATTGGGAGGAAGATCAAAGAAGATAATCCAATCAAACACTTCCTTTCCA
>CAVLYW010000137.1:0-18850 GCA_963675345.1 Trididemnum clinides
AATCAATCGCCAGATCAAACCGGTCGATCCCGTGCTGCTCGGCGTAGGCGTCGAGCAACTTGGCCTGTTTGGCACCAAGGAAAAGCAGGGATTCAGCCGAAGCCTTGCCGCCAACGGGTACCGTCCGTGCCGGTGCCAAGAAATCGGCCTGATATTTGTCAACACCGTTATCCAGCCGGTGGACGAAACGCGTGTTCACGGTTTCTGTCTGGTCAGGAATCATGGCCGCCAGCCAGTACTTGTCCGTAATGCCGAGCCATCCGCCGGTGGTCGGGTTCTGCATGACACCTTCGTCCTGGATATCGTCATAATCCACTTCGCTGAGGGTTTCTGCAAAAACACCGATCAGCCCCTCGTGCAAAATGTAGAAGCCGGTTGTTTCCGGTGTGGTGCGGCGGGTGATCAGACCATATGGGTGCAGGGACAAAGAAGAAGCGGCATTGTTCTCTACTTCCTGATAGATCGTAAACAGGTAATCGTCATCCACGGCGATTCTTGTGGTAAATAATAGACCTTCACCGTTGTCCCATGTGAGAGTTACCGGCGCGCCCGGACTGAGAACGGAGCGATCGGATTGCCACACAGAGCCATTGTCGGGCAGCTTGATCCCGGAAACTCCTGCACCCGGGACCCAGCCAAAGGTCGTGTAATAGGCGGTTTCCATATCCCGCGGGTTCAGGTAGGGAATATTGGCGCTTTCATCGGTGTTTTCAACGCGATAATCCAGCAGCTCAATATCATCGAGGCGCGCTCCTACCAGCGAAATTGAACCCCGTAGACGTGGCGTTTCGATCTGGATACGCGGGCCTTTCGCCACGGCCTCGGCGCGGGTGATTTGACCCGTTAGTCCGCCATCTTCTGTGCTCACGGACGGGCCGGTCAAGCCACCTTCAGTTGCGACATCACTTGCAGACGGCAAATCAGGATCCGTCTGCGCGATCGTCGTTTCACTGCCATCGGGTTGCGATATGGCGACAGGTTCCTCGTATGAGGACAAAACAAACGCCTCGTATCCGAGAACGATTGCCAGGGATAGAACAACCGCCAAAAGCAGGTTTTTGTTTTCAATCATCGTGGTTTTCCGTTCTTTCCCTGTACTTGGGTCCTGTGCTCAGGCCTTGTTAATGGACGTATGACTTGAATTGCATGCAGTTTCATCGCGGGATGGTACGGGATCATAACCCCATCCCCCCCAAGGGTGGCAGCGCAAAAACCGGCGAATGGCAAGAAACAGCCCTTTGATTGGGCCGTGCGTTTGAATGGATTCAACGGTGTAGCCGGAACAGGTCGGTGTGAACCGGCAGGTTCCTGGCAAAACAGACGAAATGGCAACCTGATAAAACCGGATCAGCGCAATCAGCAGGCGCGTAAAGGCATCGACAATCCGTTTCAGGCCGTTTGCGATACGTTTGTTTTGCACCTTTCAGGCCTCCCGCCAGGCATCCAGTTTTTTTAATCCCGTCGTCAGATCCTTGATCAGACGGTCAAATGATCGTTTCACCGTTCCCGCCCGTCCGATGACCACATAGTCATACCCCGTCGCGGCATGGGGGCCGAAAATCCGGTCAACAGCAGCCCGCAGCCGTCGTTTCGCCCGATTGCGCTGAACCGCGTTGCCGACTTTCTTGGAAACCGTAAAGCCAACGCGGACCACGTCCCCCGGTGTTGCGTCTTCGGTTTCGGGTCGCCGCCTGATCTGAAGGATAAGACCCGGTGCAACCCACTTCTGCCGTGTTCCGGCCACTTTCAGGAATTGGCGGCGGCGTTGCAGTCGTAGAACGATGGAGGACATGTGTGCGCTCAGGCAGAAAGGCGTTTACGGCCCTTCGCCCGGCGCGCGGCGATGACTTTGCGGCCACCAACAGTCGCCATACGGCTACGGAAACCGTGGCGGCGTTTGCGAACCAGTCTGCTCGGTTGATACGTACGTTTCACGGAAACTCTCCGATGTTGATTGGCCCCGGTGTATACGGTTTCGCCTTGCCGAAGTCAACGCCGCACGTGTGGTTTTTTGGCCCTTTGGGCACAATCCGAAATTATGGAGATCAAACACTCTCCACGGTTAGGTGTTTAGGGCGTAGACTCATAAGAGCCATATGACGATTGCTGCGATGTGTGCGGCTGCGAGGAAGTTTCCCGGACATCTGAAGGTGCGCGGGCTGAGTTGCCGCCAGTCCTTGAGCCGGTTGAACATGCGTTCGACGATGTTCCGTGTTTTGTAGAGCTCAATGTCGTATGCGCATTGGATTGTCCGGTTCTTGCGGGGCGGGATGCAGGGCTTTGCCTCCATATCCGTCAACCAGTCCCGCAGGTGGATGGCATCATATCCCCGATCCACAGTGACCGTTGTTCCTTTGGTGACATAGGGCTCAAGGCATTGACGGGCATGCGCAATATCGGCCTTGTTGCCTGCGCTCACGTGCAGATGCACGGGCCGCCCCCGGCCATCGCAGACCAGATGCAGCTTCGAATTCAGCCCGCCTTTGGTCCTGCCGATAGCGCGCCCGCCACGGGTCTTTTTTTTAACACCATTGGCAGCGATACGGTGGGCTTTGACGCGGCTCGCATCAATCATCAGCGGGCTCAAGTCGGCGGCGCCTTCCCGGATGCGCAATCCTGTCTCAGCATGGCCGCAGCCAGGCTGAGACACATCGCTGGAACCAAATGGAGCACACGGCACTACATGAACATGGATCTGCTGAAACAGATGGAAACCAACACCAGAGCAGACACCGCCTGAAAATAAAAGTGCGCAGGTTTCTTGACACTATCGGGCATGGTACATGCTCGAGAAGGGGAATTGAGAATTTCTGATCCCATTGCCCGGCCAAGGACTGCTTGCAGGCCCGAGCGGGGGCGAAGCGTCATATGCGCCGTTTCAATGGTGTCCCAAAGGCCCCGTTCGGGCTATACTTGAAGGAATGTCAGTGGCATTTTAACCACCGTGGCCCTTCAGGCCCGGTTAGAGTCGAGACTCATTCAAATCCAATAGCAGATTAGCGCCGCGATACATAATGCGGCCATGAAGCTGTCGGCGCTTTTGTTGTATCGGGTGTCGATGTAAATCTCATCCGGTGTTCCGGACAGCATCGCTGTCAGGGCGGCGAACAGGTATTGCCAGTTCCCTTCTGCGACCAGCGGTTATAGCGGTTGTAGATCGTCGTCGAGGGGCCGTATTCTCCGGGACAATCCCGCCAGCAGCAACCCGATTGCAACACACATGGATGATGCCCGAGATTACCCGACACCTCACTCAACCCGCCGATACCCTGCAGCGCGATACGGCTGATGGGGTTTGATTCGTTCCCATTACTGGCCCGAAAGCCAGAAAAGACCTTGGGCCTGACTCAGATAGCTCGGATTTGGAGTTATCATGGGTGTTATGCGCAAAAGCCGTCTGAGTGTGTATAAGCAAGATCGTCTGATGGAGCATTTTGTGTCTGGCTCGACGGCGCTGACGGCGGCCAGGCTGTGCGGGATGAACCGCTTCGGCGGCGGTCTATTTCTTTCTCCGTCTGCGCGAGATCGTCGTGCTTGAGCTGGACGCGGCGAGCGAGGCGTTGTTTGGCGGCGAGATTGAAGTGGACGCGCGTTACTTCGGCGGCAAGCGCAAAGGCAAGCGCGGCCGGGGTTCTGCGGGAAAAGTCGGGGTTTTCGGCCTGTTGAAGCGGGGTGGAAGGGTCTACACAAAGATCATTCCAGATGCCTCATCGGCCACCTTGATGCCGATTATCGAGCGCAAAGTGGTGCCCGATAGCATCGTCTGTTCCGACGGCTGGAAAGGCTATAACGCGCTTGATATATCGGACTTTCACCACTTCCGGATCAACCATTCCGAGCACTTTGTGGATGAGCACAATCACATCAATCGCTGCCTGTCAGGGCATGGTACATGCCCGAGAGGGGGGATCGAGTATTTCTGGTCTCAAGCGAATCGCTACATGCGCCGTTTCAATCATGTTCTGAAGGCCCAATTCGGGCTGTATTTGAAGGAATGTGAGTGGCATTTTAACAACAGTGACCCTTCGGATCAATTAACGCAATTAAGACAATCGTTGATCGACAGGTGAATGTAGAGCATTCACCGAGAGGTGGGTTAAACGTCATCCAAGGTCGTTATCTGGGTCAGCCCCATAGTATCAAATAAAACCTCTGAAATTACTTCTACTTTCCCAGCTTATCTTTACCTTGGCGAACAGGATTTGGATCGAGAGCGTCGCGTCAACTTCGATCCCAAGTTCTACATGAAATTACGGGGCCTGACCGAACATCCAAAGCATGGCGTCCCCGACGAGGTGCAGGTGTTCGACTACATCTACGGCGTGCTCTACTGCCCGACCTACCGCGAGGCTTACGCCGAATTCCTGAAAACCGCTTTTCCGGGTATCCCGTGGCCGAAAACACCGGATGATTTCTGGTCCGTTTCGGATAAGGGTGCGGCACTGCGACGGCTTCATCTGATGGAACCCGACGCCATCGGCGATGCGCCTGATCCCTTCACAGGCGACGGCGACAATGTGGTCAAACACGCCAGATATGGCGGCGGCAAGGTCTGGATCAACGCCGATCAGTGCTTCGAGGGAGTCCCGGCGGGCTCCTGGGAATTTTTCATCGGCGGCTATCGGCCTGCGCAGAAATGGCTCAAGGATCGCAAGGGCCGAAAGCTCGACTTTGGCGACGTAAGGCACTATCAGCGGATCATCAAAATCCTCTCCAAAACCGACCGGATCATCAAAACCATCGAAATGGCACTTTAGACAAGGCCCCAACGCACCGGGACTAAACAACTAGGTCGTGCTGTGCCTTGAGTGGGCTGTTTGTGTATGGCTGTGTCATATGCTTTCCTTTTCAGAAGGAATGGCGTGGCGCGAACCCTGCCGCGTTCTCATTCTCCGTCCATTTCTCTGCGAATAACGTCGTGATGGAAATCGTTCCCGTGCAAAAAATCAAATGCGCAGCAATCCCAGTACAGCTTTAATGCTGACAGGATTTCACTGGGGGAGTATTGGGCGCGTGATAGCTGTGAGGCATACACGCTATGAATGCCGAACCGTGTAGCGATCTCATAGATCGGTGTTTCGTTCAGCTGTGCCACACGCATATCGCTGATCATTTTTAGCGGATAGCCACGTTCCCGCAACGGGATCAGTTGTGGTTGCTTTCTGCTGTATGATTCTATTTTGCGGACCGCGGGCGGCACTTCCGATGTTACCCATTTCTGGAACTTCCGGTCGCCCGGCTTTCTACTTTTGAAGATCAGGGCGTATAAGCCGGATTCGGATATGATGTTGGTTTTACCCTGACGCCTTAACTTAAAGTTAGACCGCTCATCATCATCCAGCGGCGATAATGCTTTCGTCACGTTATTCAATCCAAGGATATCACACACGTCTTTCGCCACGAACCACGGTTCATCATAATTCATTATGGGTCATGCTTAGGTGAGAGTGTTTTTCCTTAGGTAGGTTAGCAGAGTTTTATACTTGTCGTCACGTCGATGATTGTCTCGCCATTCGGTTTCTTTCAGGTGCAGACGGAAAGTGTGTTTGGGCAGGCTCTTGAACTTGGCGAGGCGGACTTTCGCCCTGCCCCAGAAGCCTTCTATACCATTTATATGGGCAGCCCTCGTGCGAACGCGTTCCTGGAATGGTCGACGCGGCAATGCCCGTAGCCGAGCTCGACGAGTCCGCTCTAGCCCCGCCAGCCATCGGAGTTGATGACGGTCCTGGCATCGACATTGCCCCTGATAATGCCCTGTAACGTGGGCTTTGAGCAGTCGGGTACGATCTCCGTATAAACCTGGCCGTCGCACTCAAAGATGCTGAAGACAACCATCTTGCCATAAGCGCCACGACCGCGGTTGCCCTTGACGCGCCCGGCTCCGAAGGAGCTCTCGTCCACTTCGACAATGCCAAACAGCGGACACCTGGCTTCGTATGCCTGTAAGACCCGCTCGCGCAAACAGCGATAGATACGGTTCACCGTATTGCGGTTCAGGGGGCTCAATTGCGCCGTCTGGAGGGCAGTCAGGGCGGCGGCAAAAAGCGTTTATCGTGCTCCAAACGACTCTAACACAATTAAGGGTTGCTAACCTGCACGCCTTTAGTCCACTCTTCCACAATCTTGAACTGATCAAGAGCGGATAGTGAACAACAAGCTCGCCCAGAGAATTGCCCAATTGGGCGTCTCAAGATTAGTTGAGATTTTGGGAACCAAATGTTGTGAAATGATATTCAAGCCCTTGGCGAGCCAATTCTTGTCCAAACCCCCGCTGGCGTGGTGTTTGTGGATAAAGGACGGTGTTCGCATTTTCAAGGAACCGATAGTCCGCCTCGAGGATCCAATCCAGTTTCTTCAGTTGGAGCAAATTCTATCGAGATTCGACCATAGGATCTGGGGCGGCGGCGATATCGAGCTCACTGGAACAGAGACGTCTAGGATCGAAGCTAAACTGGACATTCCGACAAGCGTTTTGGAATGAATAGCGGCCGATCACCAGCGCACAATCCGAGTAGCGGCCAACACACTAGAGCTGGCAGCGGATAAAAAGTTGCCGCACATCCTCTTTGCGCCAACCAAGGAAAATGCTGTAGACTTGGCACTTATCCTCAATCAACGCGGGTGCAACACGAGAGCGATAACATCGAACACGCCAAGACAAGACCGCCGCGAATACATCGAGTTGTTCAAGTCAGGAGATATCCAAGTTCTGACAAACTTTGGTATCCCCACAATGGGGTTGGATGTACAAACATCTCCGCTGTTGTCATCGCGAGGCCAACAACATCTATCGTCTTGTATTCGCAAATGATCGATCGTAGGCTCAGAGGATCTAAAATGGGAGGGGCCAACTCCTGTATTATTGTCGATGTTCAAGACAACATAACCAACCTACCGAATGCGTCTGAATCATTCAGATTTTTCGATCGATTTTACACCACGGGAGCATCTACACGGGAGCATCTGAATGACGAAGATTATATCCGCCGCTTTAGGACTACAGGCATTGCGCGAAGCGGGATATCGCACAACAGCGTCTTCAGTCGCAGAGTTGGTAGATAACTCGATCGAAGCTGAAGCCGCTAACATCGAAATTATCGCGACTAATGAACAGGTTTTTGTCGAACAGCGACAGTCAACACAGATATCAAGCATTGCGGTATTCGATGATGGCGAAGGTATGTCGCCGGAAGTCATACAAAACTGTTTAAGCTTGGGATGGGGAACGCGACTCGATCGGTACGAAGGACTGGGGAGGTTTGGTTTTGGCCTCAAAGGTGCCTCGATATCCCAGGCTCGCCGAGTTGATGTATTCAGTTGGCAGAAGCAAGGTGACGTACACCACTCCTATTTGGATCTAGATGAGGTTGAGGAGAACGACCTAAGCGAACTACCAGAGGTTTCGAAGAAGAACCTACCGAGAGCGTTGGAAACATATCTACAGAGAATAGGGGCATCTCAGGAACACGGGACGGTGGTCTGTTGGTCGAAACTCGACAAGATTGATCTCAAAAGAGCCAGCACGCTATTTCGACGGATGAACGCCGAGCTGTGTAGAATTTATCGGCACTACCTTGATGACGATGACACTTACGGAAAGCGCGTTTTTATCCGTCTCCATTCAATTGATGAGAGGGGAAAATCAGAGGACAAACCCATCCCGCTGAAGTCCAATGATCCGCTCTATCTGTTAACTCCAAACAATACTCCTGATTACAATAGCCAACAAACCAATGAGTTGCTCCAGGCATACGATTTACCTTTTGAATCTCCCATAGGGTCAAGCACCGTTCACATTCGATATTCCGTTGCACTGCCGGAGATCCAGGAGTTAGGTGGAAACTCAAATGTCGGCAAACACTACGGTAAAAATACTGGAATTTCGCTACTGCGGGCGGGCAGGGAAATCCAACTTGGGTCTTTTGGTTTCATCGAACAATCGGAACCGAGACACCGGTGGTGGGGTATGGAAATTCGCTTTCTCCCAGCGTTGGATGACGTCTTCGGAATTACCAATAACAAGCAAGAGGTTAGAGCGTTACGTCGATTTGACGAAGCTGACATTGAGGCGTTCCAAGATGTTCGCGCCAGCGCAGACGCGGTTCAGCAGGCCCAAATCGAGTTTCAACTTAAGCTCAACGATCACATCAAACAACACATTGAAGGGTGTATGTCGATCATCAAGGGGCGGCGTGAAGGAATTAAGAAAAGCAAGAAGAAGAAAATCGTTGAGCTTGTGAACAACGATGTTTCGAGAGATCCGACAGAGACCGTCTCGGGGGAGGTGTCTGGATCGACAACCGAAGAGGATAAAATCCGTAACAGAGCAGAGCTTCTCTTGAACAATGATAGTGGTTTGAGCGAAGAAGCCGCCAAAAGTCTCGCAAAGGAAACTGTGAGCTATCGGATTGATCTACAAACCGCCGAATGGCCCGGCGACCTGTTTCTTGACAATAAGCTTGTGGCCAACGCGACTGTCGGAATCATCAATCGCAAACATACATTTTATGAGAAGCTGTGGCGTCTACTCGAGGAAATGGGCGATCAACGAGGCTTTGAAGCCCTGGAAATCGTACTTATGGCTTACTGTCGTGCAGAAGATGAAATGGGCCGGGAAATTGATCGAGATCAGCTCGAGATACTCAGAAATAAGTGGGGTAGTTGGTTGCACAAATTGTTGCCTCATGCGGGATCATAGAAACCTGTTACAAAGGGCGGTTCAGCAATGAAGAGTAGAGAACAGTTATTGAGATCACCGCTGATCTATGACTTTGATACCTCGATCAACCAGAAGCGAACTAGGCTTCGACAAAGTTGAACTGCTTATCGAAACCAAAAAACCTTGCCCCATATATGCACATGATAGGTGCATACAAATATTCCATCGGGAAGAACTTGAAGGACGTGTGTTGTCATTGGCCGAATAGTCGTGTCCAGTTCACCCGCTCGGTTATCCGCCTAGGGCACATCCGTCCGGAACCGCCAGAGAATGCCGTTCAACACGCGCCGGTCATCAACCCGGGGAACCCCTCGCGACTTGTTCGCTAACAGCGGCTCGATGATCAACCATTCCCTATCGGTCAGTTCGTAACGGCGGGGGCTCACGGATCCCTTCCCCTCTATGAGAAGACCAAAGTCCATCAATGCCCCTAGGATTTTATGAGTTTACGACCTAGATATTGCTCGGCGGGGTTTATGTCCCTCTCCGTGTAAAACCGCCCAAAATCGATAATAACGCCCGCCGTCTCAGTTAAATTGATCTCAAAATCAAGGATCACGATCTCTAAACCATTCTCCTCGACCCACTGGCCATTCACTCGGCGAATTTCCTCTTCTGAGAGCTCGAAGTTCTCTGCCTTCAAAATAATCTCGGATTTTACTAGCTTCAACCAAGCCTTCTGAGCCGCCGCCGGGGTTTCAATGAGCGGACGCTTTGATAAACCTTGAGCAATCCTCATTACGCTCATTGTATAGAACGATGAGCTTAAGTGTTGCTCTAGTCATACCACAATAGAGCGCGTTTTTCTGAAAGCTCTTCGACGGATCAAAATCGACATCGGTTAGTATCACGAGCGGGGCTTGCTGGCCCTTGTACCTTCTGATGGTATCAAACACGATTTGCCCATCCGTATAGACTTGTTTGCTCCCCTCATACTTGCCCGGCACAAGCCGCCGAAGACCAATCCCAGCCACTGTTTTTTCGTTGGCTAAAGTCGCACTAGACTGGCCAGAAAGGCTGACAATTGCGATCTGGGAAGGCTCAAATCCTCGTTTAACTGCCCGTTCGACCGCATCGTTTACGCGCCTTAATTGATCTTCGGCATTCCTGTATCCTACGAAATCCACTCCCAATCCCTCGGTCTCGTTCCCGAATGAAAACCGGTCCGGGAAAAATTTATTTATCACCGAGGCGATAGAGAGCGGCGAGCGATAATTACGCTTAAGCGTTATCCCCACAAAATCCCCAATATCTATCGGACCAGATGATGCCTGGCCAAGTTCTTGATCCCTATCTTCCAGCCAATAGATATCGCAGTCGTCCTTACCAAACAGTCGGATGAACTCATAAGCTTCCCGGCCCAAGTCCTGTCCCTCATCAATTATGAGCACATCATAGACAGCATCAGACTCAGACACGTTTTCGATGACTTCTTCTAGTAACCTTTGCCATTCCTTGCCCGACTTCTGTCCTGGCACATAGTCAATCGCAACGTCGTCTCGAGAGCAAAAATTATGAATCAAACCATGAAACGTAGAGACATCGATACGGGCGTCACATTGATTGGAAACAAGCTCCATTAGGGGGTTATTGAAGCAGACAAACAAAATTCGCTTATCCGCTTCTCGCAGGCTCCGTTCCAAAAGATATTGAGCAATATGAGACTTCCCAGAACCTGCTACCCCGGAGATATGCATACGCATTGGGCTTATTCTAATTCCGGCAACAAACTCCAAGCTTCCGCCCAGCAATTGACTAAATCGCTTCTCTGCCAGATCACGTGACGTGCTAACATCAGGAACAAGTGACAGAGACTGACGCAGGAACCTGTGTACTTTTTGCCCATGTTTGGTTGGCTTTCGTGCTTCGCATTTGAGCCGCTTCTTGAGAACGGAAAACAGGGTCTTCTTATTGCGTTTATCGATAATGTTCTGCCGGTCAATTCCCGTGGCGTTAAGGTATTTTACTTCATGCCCCGGGCAGTAAAGAAGGTAGTCAACGTTGATCCCTTTCCCATTGCCGTGTTGCTTTCTGAACTGGTCCCTTAAACCATCGCGGGAGTCATGAATCTGCTTGGGAATATCCTTAGAGCCTGAGCCATAATTTTTGCAAAGTCCCTTAGGTGTCTCCTGAAGAGCTCCCATTTTCTGTTCAACAAGGATACATCGCCCCTCGCGGTTGACGACAATGAAGTCTGTCTCTCGGGCATGAATCCTGTCTCCATACCGTATGCTCCAGGTTGTGCCAAAGTAAACGACTATCGAGTCCGGCAATTCGTCGCGCAGCTTTTCTAAGGTCTCATACTCTGCCTGCTTACCAAGCGGCAGTTGGCGCCTGATCAGGCGCCAATTATCGAGGGCATTTGAAGGATAAATACGAGCCAAGTCTCTCTCTCCCAGACTGTTGTTCTAGGGTCATAACCGTGAACATCGTTGCAGGATAAGACCTGCAACCTTCCCAGTTCCTCTCGGACCTCAAACCATGTGGCACTATGAGTGTGATAAAAGAACGCGAACACCTCGATATCACAATCCTATTCGGCAAGTAAAGAAAGCTCACCAAATAAGCCGCCGCCCGAGAACTCTCCCACCACACCAACTTTAGATCGATGTCATGATATACTTCTCTCGAAACCGCCATCAGGCTAGAGCGGCTTTTCGCCCTAATGTCATCTTAAAGTGATACTTTGCGACCAGGGCCAGGTTCAATTGATGCGGGTATCAGCTTCACTATCTTTTCAATCTTACAAACCTCGGCGAAAGCAAAGGCGGTTCCATCTTCTCTTTTTAGAGCAAAGAATTAATCCCTCGGTTAGTTAAATCTGATTGCGTTTTGAATCGGAAAGCTATTCTTCCGATTTACCATTAATACTCAGTTGCTCAAACAATTGACCAATCGTGCGTCTGATATTTTCATGAGTTTTTCCTGCGTCCATTAAGACTGTTCTTTTTTGTTGTCACGACCTCCTACTTTTCCGCATGGTGAGCAGGAAAAAGAAAGAAACAAAGAGTAAGTATAACCCCCAGTAGAATTTTCGGTGTGGCGTTGACCTCAAATGTTAATCCTCGCCGCAATTGCCCGATCAAGTAAACCGGCAACGTTGTTTCGACCGCGTCGGCAACCAACAGGTTGATGATAATATCACCCAGAGAGATGACGAATGACAACACGGCACCCGCCAGAATACCTGGTGACATCAAGGGTAGTGTTACGCGCCGAAACGCCTGAAACAGTGTCACGTAAAGATCGGACGCGGCATGTTCATGGTGGCGGTCATCTGGCTCATGTCATTCCCGGCTAGTCCAGCCGCAACTGAACTTCATTGCCTTTAATTCTGACACCAACCATTTCACCGATTGCACCACTACCCGGGTTAATCTCTGCGTGTTCCGGACGAATACCCACGCTGACTTTTCCCTTTGCAACACACCGATCAGGTACAGAGGCTGGAACTTCAGCACCCGATGAAAACCGGACACGTCCTTGCCCGTCATTTTAGTCAACGAGACCTGCTTCGAGGAAATTCGTCTCACCAATAAAGTGAGCGACAGCGTGCCCCGTTCAGGCGGAGGCCAAAGCCTCGCGCACCCAGGTATTTAGGGTATTTACCGAATGCTCACTGGCGACACCGAAATCGGGATCAAGGACCAGCGGTCCTGCTGTGTAGCCCTTGCTGGTGAGGCCCCGCTGTACGGACTCAACCAGTCGAATATCCTCTGCAACGGTCGTCCCGAGGTCCTGCTCTGCGAGACTGTCGATGACTTCGGAATCCTCGCCATTGATCGTATACCAGCCCCGATACACAGTTGTGTTCACATGGTCTTTTGGCGCGAAGAAATAGGTATTGAGCACATTGCCGGGGTAGACCTGAAACGAAAAGGTCGGCCATAGGAACCAGGAACTGTATTCTGTTGCCCGCGGGTTCGCGTCCGCATCAATGGCATAGCTCATGCGCTCCAGGTTAGCTGAAACCGTTGTGTGCCGGAGGCAATACCCTTGCGGGCGAATATCATAGGTTTTCGGATCAACCACGCCATTGGCAAAAGTCGGGTGACAGGTTGGACAGTGATAACACTCACTGTAATTCTCGACTGTAACTTTCCAGTTACAGGCTTCCTCAACGTGATTCGTAATATAGGGCTTTAAGTCGTCGATCTGCGGAACAAATTCGCTCAATTCTTCCCGAACGCCAGGGAACCACTCGTCCATGGATTTTGCATTGGGGTCGAGATTAATGAAGATAAAGCCGCAGAACACTTCCAGCCGGACAGCCGTCAGACAGATTTTCGATTTGTCAAAACCGGGAACTTTGTCGCTGTTGGGGGCGGCCATAAGACGTCCGTCGGTATGATACGTCCACGAGTGATAGGGACAGACAATCCGGCGCAGGCGGCCTTCACCCTGCACAAGTTCGTGGGCGCGGTGGAGACATACGTTGTAGAAAGCCTTGATGACATCCCCGTCGCGAACGGCAAACAACTGTTGACCATTCAAATCGAACGCAAAGTAGTCACCGGATTCCGGTATCCGGGAAACATGGCCGGCATACTGCCACGTGCGGAAGAAAATACCGTCATGCTCACGCTGAAAAATAGAGGGATCGGTGTAGTACCTGGGTTCCAAAGCCCGAACCAGTTCATTTTCCGACATGTATTTCTGTTCCTATGTATCTTCAGACCAGTAAACCCCCACATCGTGGCGGCGGGAATGAAATGCCTGAATCCTGTCTATAACCGCCGCATCCGCCTCGGCAATCACAAATGCCATAAGCGTCTCAAGAAAAGCGGCAGTCCCAACCGTCGAGGTAAAAAACTGTGGCGAGTCAGTGGGGATACAAAACCCGTGATCGGCAATTGAGAGCACCGGCGAACTCAAAGAATCCGACAGGCCGATGATGGTAACGCGCCTCTCTTTCGCGAACTCAACGGCATCAACAACCTCTCGGCGAAACGGTTGGAAGGTCATTGCCAGCAAGACGTCTTCCGAGCCCGCGCGCACGACGTCATCCATGGGTAGACTGCCATCCTGAGGGATAGCAACAACACCGTCGAGAGCCATCCCGGCCAGGTATGCGAAATTGTGTGCCAAAGAGTATCCGACCCCAACCCCAAGAACGTAAGTTGTCCGTGCGGCCACAATAGCATCAGCAGCTGGCTTAATCTGATCGGCAGAAAACGCGGTGTACAGGTCCTGTATATTGCCGAACGCAGCGGTAGCCATCTCGCCGAGCAGTTTGCCATGCTTGCCACTATGGGCAACATCTTGCAACCAGCGCGCCTTGTCGGGAAAATTTTCCCGACGGGTTTTTAACGCCTCGCGAAAAGGTTCGCGGAAATCTTCGAACCCGTCAAAGCCAACGGCACGGGCCATACGTACCAGCGTGTTGGGCTTCACGTCCGCCGAGTCCGCCAGGCTACGCACAGAAGTCATACCCACTTCATGCTGGTTATCCAGCACATAGCAGGCGGCTTTGCGTAATTGCGGACTGAGGTCCGGCAGGGTTTCCAGCAGGCGATTGACCACCGGTTGCACGCCGCTATCAGGCACCGCAAACTCAGAATATGGTACACTTGTATCATTCATTATTGACTATGGTACAATTGTTTGACAAAGATGTCATCCTCAATTTTCTGATGGAGTGCAAAAAAGATGCAGTCACAAGCCCGCGTGGTCATCATCGGTGGGGGTATTATGGGGTGTTCCCTTCTTTATCATCTGGCTAGGGAAGGCTGGACCGATTGCATGTTGGTCGAAAAGGCGGAATTGACGTCCGGTTCCACCTGGCATGCCGCCGGCCAAATTTCCCACTCCACATCCCATTGGGGTCTCGCCAACATGGTGAAGTACGGCACTGAGCTGTATCCCCGGCTGGAAGAAGAGACCGGTCAATCTGCCACCTGGCACGGCTGCGGGTCATTGCGGCTGGCCTACAATGAAGATGAAATGGACTGGTTGAAATACACCCTCAGCGTCGCCCATGGTCTGGATCTGGAGCTGGATGTCATCGGCACCGAAGAAATCCGCAAGCTGCACCCGTTCTACAATCTGGACGGTGTTTTGGGTGCGCTTTACACCCCCAACGACGGTCACGTTGACCCGGCCGGTGCCGCCATGGCGCTGGCCAGGGGCGCTCGCAATATGGGCGCAACCGTTGTTCGGCATAATCGCGTGACCGGCCTCGAAAAGCTGGGCAATGGCGAATGGAAGGTGAGCACCGAACAAGGTGATATCACCTGCCAGATGGTTGTGAACGCAGGCGGCACCTACGCGCGCCAGATCGCCGAGTGGCTTGGTTATGACCTGCCGAGCACCAACATGACCCACCATTATCTGGTCACCGATACGGTGCCTGAGTTCCTGGAACTGGATGAAGAGCTGCCCGTGGTACGTGACGACCGCATGGTGTCCGGCTATATCCGTATGGAACAGAAATCAGGCCTGATCGGCATATATGAAAAAGCCAATCCCAATACGGTCTGGGATGACGGCACCCCCTGGGATTCGGAAAACGAACTTTTTGAAGCCGACTTCGAACGCATCATGCCATGGCTGGAAAACGCCTTCGACCGTATGCCCATTCTGGCAGAACTAGGCATCAAGAGAACCATTCACGGTGCCATCACCCATCCACCCGACGGCAACATGCTGCTGGGCCCGGCACCGGGTATCGATAATTTCTGGTGCTGTTGTGGATCGCAGGTGGGCATCGCCTGGGGACCGGGTGCCGGTAAATATCTGGCCCAATGGATGGTCCATGGTGCCGCCGACATCAACATGCGTGATTTCGATCCCCGTCGCTATGGCGATTTCGCGGATCGCGAGTACCAGATCATCAAAGCCAGGGAAGATTACCTCCTGCGTCACGAAATCCCCTTCCCCGGCTTCAACCGTACGGCAGGCCGTCCGGTCAAAACCAGCGCGCTCTATGATCGACTGAAAGAACAGGGTGCCATTCACGAAGAAATCTTCGGCTGGGAGCGCCCGCGCTGGTTCGCCCTCGACGATATGGAACGTGAAGATTGCCACAGCTTCCAGCGTGCCGCTCACTTTCGCGCTGTTGGCGCTGAATGCAAAGCCGTTCGCGAAAGGGTCGGTATTCTTGATCTGTCGGGATTTGGCAAGATCGATGTTAGTGGCCCGGACGCCGAGGACTTCCTGAACACCATCATTGCCAACCGTGCGCCCCGCACAGAAGGTGGGATCGTGCTCACACACATCCTCAACCACAAGGGCACCATCGAAGCGGAAATCACCGTCGCCCGGCTTGCCGAAAACCACTATTATCTGATGTTCGCCGCCTTCTCCGAGTTGCGCGTTCGCGATTGGCTGAACAACAACAAAGCTAAATTCAACGCGACAGTGACTGTAGTTTCCAAGGATTACGGCTGTCTGGTGCTGTCTGGCCCCCGGTCTCGGGATGTTCTCTCACAGACAACCCGGGAGCCGCTCGACAATGACAACTGGAAATGGCTGAAAGCTAAGACCATCACTGTTGCCGGTGTTGATGGCGTTCGCGCCCTTCGCATGTCCTATCAGGGTGAACTGGGTTGGGAACTGCACGTGCCCATGGACGGTCTGCTGGCCGTCTACAACGCCCTTTGGGCAGCAGGCGAACCGTATGGCATCGCCAACTTCGGCTCCTTTGCACTGAACAGCATGCGCCTGGAAAAAGGCTTCAAGGGTGCAACCGAACTGACCACCGAGGTCACCCTACCCGAAGCCGATGTTATGGCGTTCGTCAAGATGGACAAAGAACACTTTATCGGGAAGGACAAGACACAGAACAGTCTGGACAACCCGCTCCCCTGGATTTGCGTCTATCTGGAAGTGGATGCTGATGGTGCAGATTGTGTCGGCGGCGAAACCGTCTACATGGACGGCCAACGCGTCGGTCAGGTGAGCTCAGGTGGCTACGGCCATGGCGTTAGGAAAAGCCTCGCTTTCGCATTCGTAAACCCGAAAGCCGCCGAACCCGGCACAGAATTGGACATTCATATCCTGAATGTCATGCGCAAAGCCCGGGTCCTTGCCGAACCCGTATATGATCCCGGCAACGCACTGCCCCGGATGTAGAGAGGAAACAGGTCATGTCAAACGCACCTCAACTGAAACCGGTCACGACCATGACCGAAGCTGATTACTACGACATTGCCGAACGCACCCTGCCCGGTGCCGGACTTGGCGGATACGCCCTTGGCGAAGATGTCCGCTTCGTGACCGAGAGCGCCTCAGGTTCCCGTGTTCGCTCTGTGGATGGTAAGGAATACATTGACTATGTTGGCGGCGCTGGTGCTCATCTGCTGGGCCACTGTCACCCGGCCCTGGTGGACGCCGTAAAAAAACAGGCTGAACGTGGCATGCACTTTTTCGGCACTCTCAATGATGTGGCGATCAAGCTATCGGACTGGCTGGTGGATGCTATTCCGTGCGCTGAGAAAATTGCCTTTGCCACCACCGGTTCTGAAGCCACCATGTACGCCATGCGCATGGCACGCGCCTACACCGGTCGTAACAAAATCCTGAAATTTGAGGGCGCTTACCACGGCAATCACGATTACTGCATGTACTCGGTGTTCCCCACCAAACAGGAAAACTACCCCGTGGCCGCGGCCAATTCCGGGGGCGTTCCGGAACAGCTTCAATCTGCCGTTCTGGTCGCGCCATACAATGACCTTGAAACCGTCGAGAGTATTGTGAATGGCAACAAAGACGACCTCGCCGTCATCGTGGTGGAATGCATTCAACGTATCATCATGGTGGACCCCGACTTCCTGAAAGGTCTTCGAGCTCTCTGTAACCAGCACGACATCCTGCTGATGTTTGACGAAGTCGTTACCGGTTTCCGCATTGCCTGGGGTGGTGCCCAGGAAGTCCACGGTGTCCTGCCGGACCTGGCCACCTATGGCAAGGTTATCGGTGCCGGTGGACCGCTGGCCTGTGTCGCCGGCCGCGCTGACGTTATTGATGGTGCCAACCCGGCCAAAAAAGGTCAGGCTAATTACGCCTATATGAACGGAACCCTGCACGGTAACCCGGTTGCCGCCGCCGCCACCATCGCCTCGCTCAATGTGCTCTCAGAAGATGGTTTTTATGACAAGCTGCACGCAAATTCCGCTCGTTTCCTTGCCAGCATGCAGGATGTTCTGGACCGCCATGGGGTTCCGGCAATGGCCGCTGGCGATAAATCCTTCTGGCAGTTCCTGTTTATGGCGGAACCGCCGAAAACCCAGGTGGACATCATGAACAGCGATATGGCCGCCATGCGCAGGCTGGATACGGAACTGCTGCGGCGCGGCATCTATGTATTGCCAGGTGTTCGGCGGTTCGTTTCCGCCGTTCATACGGATGATGATTTCGCCCAGACCATCGACACACTGGAAGAGGTCTGCAGGACCCTCTAGAATGTGATCATATGGGCAGAATAACCAGGTTATTCACCTGATGTGTGGATCGCCCTCTATATCATATTTAGGGGCTTCCTCACCGATGAGGTTGCATCAAGCTAATTAGATCAGCCCGCAGTCATAACAGATCATCCTGGAGACAGATCATGGATAAAGAACGGTTCGAACGCGGCCTTGCCAAACGCAAGGCAGTCCTGGGCGATGCTTATGTTGAAAAATCCCTTGCCAACGCCACCGAGTTCAGCAGGGACTTCCAAGAAATCCTGACAGAGTTCTGCTGGGGTGCGGCCTGGGGGGACGAGACGCTGGATTTGAAAACCCGCTCCATCATCAACGTCTCAATGATTGCGGCGCTCAACCGCATGCACGAATGGGAGCTGCACTTCAAGGGTGCCATTACCAATGGTGTTACCCGCGATGAGTTGAAAGCCATTATCAATCAGATCGCCATCTACTGCGGTGTGCCGGTGGCTGTTGAGTGTCACCGCATCGCCAACCGCGTGTTCGCGGAGATGGACGGGGCGTAACGCAAGCAACGCCGGTTTATCAGGCGGCGCGGTTGCCTTTCCAGCTTAAGCAGCGCCGTTCTACTCGTGCGCCTCCATGTAGTTGTTACCGCACGGACAAAACTCGCCGACACCCGAAATGCCGGCATCTGTGTCAATAACAACGATGGAATCCGAAGCGCCGGAAATCACGTTGCCTCGGCACCATACGTACTCGTCAC
>CAVLYW010000138.1:0-69605 GCA_963675345.1 Trididemnum clinides
AGAAAACGAATCGAACTCTTGAAAATGAGCTTTCCAACGCTCGATCAGTCGTTGCCCTGAACCGAGAAAACGAATCGAACTCTTGAAAATGAGCTTTCCAACGCTCGATCAGTCGTTGCCCTGAACAAAGAAAACGAATCGAACTCTTGAAAATGAGCTTTCCAACGCTCGATCAGTCGTTGCCCTGAACCAAGAAAACGAATCGAACTCTTGAAAATGACCTTTCTACTGGTCGATCAATCGTTGCCCTGAACCGAGAAAACGAATCGAACTCTTGAACATGAGCTTTCCAACGCTCGATCAGTCGTTGCCCTGAACCAAGAAAACGAATCGAACTCTTGAAAATGAGCTTTCCAACGCTCGATCAGTCGTTGCCCTGAACCGAGAAAACGAATCGAACTCATGAGAATGACCTTTCCAACGCTCGATCAGTCGTTGCCCTGAACCAAGAAAACGAATCGAACTCTTGAAAATGAGCTTTCCAACGCTCGATCAGTCGTTGCCCTGAACCAAGAAAACGAATCGAACTCTTGAAAATGAGCTTTCCAACGCTCGATCAGTCGTTGCCCTGAACCAAGAAAACGAATCGAACTCTTGAAAATGAGCTTTCCAACGCTCGATCAGTCGTTGCCCTGAACCAAGAAAACGAATCGAACTCTTGAAAACGAGCTTTCCAACGCTCGATCAGTCGTTGCCCTGAACCGAGAAAACGAATCGAACTCTTGAAAATGAGCTTTCCAACGCTCGATCAGTCGTTGCCCTGAACCAAGAAAACGAATCGAACTCTTGAAAATGAGCTTTCCAACGCTCGATCAGTCGTTGCCCTGAACCAAGAAAACGAATCGAACTCTTGAAAATGAGCTTTCCAACGCTCGATCAGTCGTTGCCCTGAACCGAGAAAACGAATCGAACTCTTGAAAATGAGCTTTCCAACGCTCGATCAGTCGTTGCCCTGAACCAAGAAAACGAATCGAACTTTGAAAATGAGCTTTCCAACGCTCGATCAGTCGTTGCCCTGAACCGAGAAAACGAATCGAACTCTTGAAAATGAGCTTTCCAACGCTCGATCAGTCGTTGCCCTGAACCAAGAAAACGAATCGAACTCTTGAAAATGAGCTTTCCAACGCTCGATCAGTCGTTGCCCTGAACCAAGAAAACGAATCGAACTCTTGAAAATGAGCTTTCCAACGCTCGATCAGTCGTTGCCCTGAACCAAGAAAACGAATCGAACTCTTGAAAATGAGCTTTCCAACGCTCGATCAGTCGTTGCCCTGAACCAAGAAAACGAATCGAACTCTTGAAAATGAGCTTTCCAACACTCGATCAGTCGTTGCCCTGAACCGAGAAAACGAATCGAACTCTTGAAAATGAGCTTTCCAACGCTCGATCAGTCGTTGCCCTGAACCGAGAAAACGAATCGAACTCTTGAAAATGAGCTTTCCAACGCTCGATCAGTCGTTGCCCTGAACCAAGAAAACGAATCGAACTTTTGAAAACGAGCTTTCCAACGCTCGATCAGTCGTTGCCCTGAACCAAGAAAACGAATCGAACTCTTGAAAATGAGCTTTCCAACGCTCGATCAGTCGTTGCCCTGAACCAAGAAAACAAATCGAACTCTTGAAAATGAGCTTTCCAACGCTCGATCAGTCGTTGCCCTGAACCAAGGAAACGAATCGAACTCTTGAAAATGAGCTTTCCAACGCTCGATCAGTCGTTGCCCTGAACCGAGAAAACGAATCGAACTCTTGAAAATGAGCTTTCCAACGCTCGATCAGTCGTTGCCCTGAACCGAGAAAACGAATCGAACTCTTGAAAATGAGCTTTCCAACGCTCGATCAGTCGTTGCCCTGAACCAAGAAAACGAATCGAACTCTTGAAAATGAGCTTTCCAACGCTCGATCAGTCGTTGCCCTGAACCAAGAAAACGAATCGAACTCTTGAAAATGAGCTTTCCAACGCTCGATCAGTCGTTGCCCTGAACCAAGAAAACGAATCGAACTCTTGAAAATGAGCTTTCCAACGCTCGATCAGTCGTTGCCCTGAACCAAGAAAACGAATCGAACTCTTGAAAATGAGCTTTCCAACGCTCGATCAGTCGTTGCCCTGAACCAAGAAAACGAATCGAACTCTTGAAAATGAGCTTTCCAACGCTCGATCAGTCGTTGCCCTGAACCAAGAAAACGAATCGAACTCTTGAAAATGAGCTTTCCAACGCTCGATCAGTCGTTGCCCTGAACCAAGAAAACGAATCGAACTCTTGAAAACGAGCTTTCCAACGCTCGATCAGTCGTTGCCCTGAACCAAGAAAACGAATCGAACTCTTGAAAATGAGCTTTCCAACGCTCGATCAGTCGTTGCCCTGAACCGAGAAAACGAATCGAACTCTTGAAAATGAGCTTTCGAATGCTCGATCAGTCGTTGCCCTGAACCGAGAAAACGAATCGAACTCTTGAAAATGAGCTTTCCAACGCTCGATCAGTCGTTGCCCTGAACCGAGAAAACGAATCGAACTCTTGAAAATGAGCTTTCCAACGCTCGATCAGTCGTTGCCCTGAACCAAGAAAACGAATCGAACTCTTGAAAATGAGCTTTCCAACGCTCGATCAGTCGTTGCCCTGAACCAAGAAAACGAATCGAACTCTTGAAAATGAGCTTTCCAACGCTCGATCAGTCGTTGCCCTGAACCAAGAAAACGAATCGAACTCTTGAAAATGAGCTTTCCAACGCTCGATCAGTCGTTGCCCTGAACCAAGAAAACGAATCGAACTCTTGAAAATGAGCTTTCCAACGCTCGATCAGTCGTTGCCCTGAACCAAGAAAACGAATCGAACTCTTGAAAATGAGCTTTCCAACGCTCGATCAGTCGTTGCCCTGAACCAAGAAACGAATCGAACTCTTGAAAATGAGCTTTCCAACGCTCGATCAGTCGTTGCCCTGAACCAAGAAAACGAATCGAACTCTTGAAAACGAGCTTTCCAACGCTCGATCAGTCGTTGCCCTGAACCAAGAAAACGAATCGAACTCTTGAAAATGAGCTTTCCAACGCTCGATCAGTCGTTGCCCTGAACCAAGAAAACGAATCGAACTCTTGAAAATGAGCTTTCCAACGCTCGATCAGTCGTTGCCCTGAACCAAGGAAACGAATCGAACTCTTGAAAATGAGCTTTCCAACGCTCGATCAGTCGTTGCCCTGAACCGAGAAAACGAATCGAACTCTTGAAAATGAGCTTTCCAACGCTCGATCAGTCGTTGCCCTGAACCGAGAAAACGAATCGAACTCTTGAAAATGAGCTTTCCAACGCTCGATCAGTCGTTGCCCTGAACCGAGAAAACGAATCGAACTCTTGAAAATGACCTTTCCAACGCTCGATCAGTCGTTGCCCTGAACCAAGAAAACGAATCGAACTCTTGAAAATGAGCTTTCCAACGCTCGATCAGTCGTTGCCCTGAACCGAGAAAACGAATCGAACTCTTGAAAATGAGCTTTCCAACGCTCGATCAGTCGTTGCCCTGAACCAAGAAAACGAATCGAACTCTTGAAAATGAGCTTTCCAACGCTCGATCAGTCGTTGCCCTGAACCGAGAAAACGAATCGAACTCTTGAAAATGAGCTTTCCAACGCTCGATCAGTCGTTGCCCTGAACCGAGAAAACGAATCGAACTCTTGAAAATGAGCTTTCCAACGCTCGATCAGTCGTTGCCCTGAACCAGAAAACGAATCGAACTCTTGAAAATGAGCTTTCCAACGCTCGATCAGTCGTTGCCCTGAACCAAGAAAACGAATCGAACTCTTGAAAATGACCTTTCTACTGGTCGATCAATCGTTGCCCTGAACCGAGAAAACGAATCGAACTCTTGAAAACGAGCTTTCCAATGCTCGATCAGTCGTTGCCCTGAACCAAGAAAACGAATCGAACTCTTGAAAATGAGCTTTCCAACGCTCGATCAGTCGTTGCCCTGAACCGAGAAAACGAATCGAACTCATGAGAATGACCTTTCCAACGCTCGATCAGTCGTTGCCCTGAACCAAGAAAACGAATCGAACTCTTGAAAATGAGCTTTCCAACGCTCGATCAGTCGTTGCCCTGAACCAAGAAAACGAATCGAACTCTTGAAAATGAGCTTTCCAACGCTCGATCAGTCGTTGCCCTGAACAAGAAAACGAATCGAACTCTTGAAAATGAGCTTTCCAACGCTCGATCAGTCGTTGCCCTGAACCAAGAAAACGAATCGAACTCTTGAAAACGAGCTTTCCAACGCTCGATCAGTCGTTGCCCTGAACCGAGAAAACGAATCGAACTCTTGAAAATGAGCTTTCCAACGCTCGATCAGTCGTTGCCCTGAACCAAGAAAACGAATCGAACTCTTGAAAATGAGCTTTCCAACGCTCGATCAGTCGTTGCCCTGAACCAAGAAAACGAATCGAACTCTTGAAAATGAGCTTTCCAACGCTCGATCAGTCGTTGCCCTGAACCGAGAAAACGAATCGAACTCTTGAAAATGAGCTTTCCAACGCTCGATCAGTCGTTGCCCTGAACCAAGAAAACGAATCGAACTTTTGAAAATGAGCTTTCCAACGCTCGATCAGTCGTTGCCCTGAACCGAGAAAACGAATCGAACTCTTGAAAATGAGCTTTCCAACGCTCGATCAGTCGTTGCCCTGAACCAAGAAAACGAATCGAACTCTTGAAAATGAGCTTTCCAACGCTCGATCAGTCGTTGCCCTGAACCAAGAAAACGAATCGAACTCTTGAAAATGAGCTTTCCAACGCTCGATCAGTCGTTGCCCTGAACCAAGAAAACGAATCGAACTCTTGAAAATGAGCTTTCCAACGCTCGATCAGTCGTTGCCCTGAACCAAGAAAACGAATCGAACTCTTGAAAATGAGCTTTCCAACACTCGATCAGTCGTTGCCCTGAACCGAGAAAACGAATCGAACTCTTGAAAATGAGCTTTCCAACGCTCGATCAGTCGTTGCCCTGAACCAAGAAAACGAATCGAACTCTTGAAAATGAGCTTTCCAACGCTCGATCAGTCGTTGCCCTGAACCAAGAAAACGAATCGAACTCTTGAAAACGAGCTTTCCAACGCTCGATCAGTCGTTGCCCTGAACCAAGAAAACGAATCGAACTCTTGAAAATGAGCTTTCCAACGCTCGATCAGTCGTTGCCCTGAACCAAGAAAACAAATCGAACTCTTGAAAATGAGCTTTCCAACGCTCGATCAGTCGTTGCCCTGAACCAAGGAAACGAATCGAACTCTTGAAAATGAGCTTTCCAACGCTCGATCAGTCGTTGCCCTGAACCGAGAAAACGAATCGAACTCTTGAAAATGAGCTTTCCAACGCTCGATCAGTCGTTGCCCTGAACCGAGAAAACGAATCGAACTCTTGAAAATGAGCTTTCCAACGCTCGATCAGTCGTTGCCCTGAACCAAGAAAACGAATCGAACTCTTGAAAATGAGCTTTCCAACGCTCGATCAGTCGTTGCCCTGAACCAAGAAAACGAATCGAACTCTTGAAAATGAGCTTTCCAACGCTCGATCAGTCGTTGCCCTGAACCAAGAAAACGAATCGAACTCTTGAAAATGAGCTTTCCAACGCTCGATCAGTCGTTGCCCTGAACCGAGAAAACGAATCGAACTCTTGAAAATGAGCTTTCCAACGCTCGATCAGTCGTTGCCCTGAACCAAGAAAACGAATCGAACTCTTGAAAATGAGCTTTCCAACGCTCGATCAGTCGTTGCCCTGAACCAAGAAAACGAATCGAACTCTTGAAAATGACCTTTCTACTGGTCGATCAATCGTTGCCCTGAACCGAGAAAACGAATCGAACTCTTGAAAACGAGCTTTCCAACGCTCGATCAGTCGTTGCCCTGAACCAAGAAAACGAATCGAACTCTTGAAAATGAGCTTTCCAACGCTCGATCAGTCGTTGCCCTGAACCGAGAAAACGAATCGAACTCATGAGAATGACCTTTCCAACGCTCGATCAGTCGTTGCCCTGAACCAAGAAAACGAATCGAACTCTTGAAAATGAGCTTTCCAACGCTCGATCAGTCGTTGCCCTGAACCAAGAAAACGAATCGAACTCTTGAAAATGAGCTTTCCAACGCTCGATCAGTCGTTGCCCTGAACCAAGAAAACGAATCGAACTCTTGAAAATGAGCTTTCCAACGCTCGATCAGTCGTTGCCCTGAACCAAGAAAACGAATCGAACTCTTGAAAACGAGCTTTCCAACGCTCGATCAGTCGTTGCCCTGAACCGAGAAAACGAATCGAACTCTTGAAAATGAGCTTTCCAACGCTCGATCAGTCGTTGCCCTGAACCAAGAAAACGAATCGAACTCTTGAAAATGAGCTTTCCAACGCTCGATCAGTCGTTGCCCTGAACCAAGAAAACGAATCGAACTCTTGAAAATGAGCTTTCCAACGCTCGATCAGTCGTTGCCCTGAACCGAGAAAACGAATCGAACTCTTGAAAATGAGCTTTCCAACGCTCGATCAGTCGTTGCCCTGAACCAAGAAAACGAATCGAACTTTTGAAAATGAGCTTTCCAACGCTCGATCAGTCGTTGCCCTGAACCGAGAAAACGAATCGAACTCTTGAAAATGAGCTTTCCAACGCTCGATCAGTCGTTGCCCTGAACCAAGAAAACGAATCGAACTCTTGAAAATGAGCTTTCCAACGCTCGATCAGTCGTTGCCCTGAACCAAGAAAACGAATCGAACTCTTGAAAATGAGCTTTCCAACGCTCGATCAGTCGTTGCCCTGAACCAAGAAAACGAATCGAACTCTTGAAAATGAGCTTTCCAACGCTCGATCAGTCGTTGCCCTGAACCAAGAAAACGAATCGAACTCTTGAAAATGAGCTTTCCAACACTCGATCAGTCGTTGCCCTGAACCGAGAAAACGAATCGAACTCTTGAAAATGAGCTTTCCAACGCTCGATCAGTCGTTGCCCTGAACCAAGAAAACGAATCGAACTCTTGAAAATGAGCTTTCCAACGCTCGATCAGTCGTTGCCCTGAACCAAGAAAACGAATCGAACTCTTGAAAATGAGCTTTCCAACGCTCGATCAGTCGTTGCCCTGAACCAAGAAAACGAATCGAACTCTTGAAAATGAGCTTTCCAACGCTCGATCAGTCGTTGCCCTGAACCAAGAAAACAAATCGAACTCTTGAAAATGAGCTTTCCAACGCTCGATCAGTCGTTGCCCTGAACCAAGGAAACGAATCGAACTCTTGAAAATGAGCTTTCCAACGCTCGATCAGTCGTTGCCCTGAACCGAGAAAACGAATCGAACTCTTGAAAATGAGCTTTCCAACGCTCGATCAGTCGTTGCCCTGAACCGAGAAAACGAATCGAACTCTTGAAAATGAGCTTTCCAACGCTCGATCAGTCGTTGCCCTGAACCAAGAAAACGAATCGAACTCTTGAAAATGAGCTTTCCAACGCTCGATCAGTCGTTGCCCTGAACCAAGAAAACGAATCGAACTCTTGAAAATGAGCTTTCCAACGCTCGATCAGTCGTTGCCCTGAACCAAGAAAACGAATCGAACTCTTGAAAATGAGCTTTCCAACGCTCGATCAGTCGTTGCCCTGAACCGAGAAAACGAATCGAACTCTTGAAAATGAGCTTTCCAACGCTCGATCAGTCGTTGCCCTGAACCGAGAAAACGAATCGAACTCTTGAAAATGAGCTTTCCAACGCGCGATCAGTCGTTGCCCTGAACCGAGAAAACGAATCGAACTCTTGAAAATGAGCTTTCCAACGCTCGATCAGTCGTTGCCCTGAACCAAGAAAACGAATCGAACTCTTGAAAATGACCTTTCCTACTGCTCGATCAGTCGTTGCCCTGAACCAAGAAACCGAATCGAACTCTTGAAAACGAGCTTTCCAACGCTCGATCAGTCGTTGCCCTGAACCAAGAAACGAATCGAACTCTTGAAAATGACCTTTCCAACGCTCGATCAGTCGTTGCCCTGAACCGAGAAAACGAATCGAACTCATGAGAATGACCTTTTGAACGCTCGATCAGTCGTTGCCCTGAACCAAGAAAACGAATCGAACTCTTGAAAATGAGCTTTCCAACGCTCGATCAGTCGTTGCCCTGAACCAAGAAAACGAATCGAACTCTTGAAAATGAGCTTTCCAACACTCGATCAGTCGTTGCCCTGAACCGAGAAAACGAATCGAACTCTTGAAAATGAGCTTTCCAACGCTCGATCAGTCGTTGCCCTGAACCAAGAAAACGAATCGAACTCTTGAAAATGAGCTTTCCAACGCTCGATCAGTCGTTGCCCTGAACCGAGAAAACGAATCGAACTCTTGAAAATGAGCTTTCCAACGCTCGATCAGTCGTTGCCCTGAACCGAGAAAACGAATCGAACTCTTGAAAATGAGCTTTCCAACGCTCGATCAGTCGTTGCCCTGAACCGAGAAAACGAATCGAACTCTTGAAAATGAGCTTTCTACTTCTCGATCAGTCGTTGCCCTGAACCAAGAAAACGAATCGAACTCTTGAAAATGAGCTTTCCAACGCTCGATCAGTCGTTGCCCTGAACCAAGAAAACGAATCGAACTCTTGAAAATGAGCTTTCCAACGCTCGATCAGTCGTTGCCCTGAACCAAGAAAACGAATCGAACTCTTGAAAATGAGCTTTCCAACGCTCGATCAGTCGTTGCCCTGAACCGAGAAAACGAATCGAACTCTTGAAAATGAGCTTTCCAACACTCGATCAGTCGTTGCCCTGAACCGAGAAAACGAATCGAACTCTTGAAAATGAGCTTTCCAACGCTCGATCAGTCGTTGCCCTGAACCAAGAAAACGAATCGAACTCTTGAAAATGAGCTTTCTACTGCTCGATCAGTTGTTGCCCTGAACCGAGAAAACGAATCGAACTCTTGAAAATGAGCTTTCCAACGCTCGATCAGTCGTTGCCCTGAACCAAGAAAACGAATCGAACTCTTGAAAATGAGCTCTCCAACGCTCGATCAGTCGTTGCCCTGAACCGAGAAAACGAATCGAACTCTTGAAAATGAGCTTTCCAACGCTCGATCAGTCGTTGCCCTGAACCAAGAAAACGAATCGAACTCTTGAAAATGAGCTTTCCAACGCTCGATCAGTCGTTGCCCTGAACCAAGAAAACGAATCGAACTCTTGAAAATGAGCTTTCCAACGCTCGATCAGTCGTTGCCCTGAACCAAGGAAACGAATCGAACTCTTGAAAATGAGCTTTCCAACGCTCGATCAGTCGTTGCCCTGAACCGAGAAAACGAATCGAACTCTTGAAAATGAGCTTTCCAACGCTCGATCAGTCGTTGCCCTGAACCGAGAAAACGAATCGAACTCTTGAAAATGAGCTTTCCAACGCTCGATCAGTCGTTGCCCTGAACCAAGAAAACGAATCGAACTCTTGAAAATGAGCTTTCCAACGCTCGATCAGTCGTTGCCCTGAACCGAGAAAACGAATCGAACTCTTGAAAATGAGCTTTCTACTTCTCGATCAGTCGTTGCCCTGAACCGAGAAAACGAATCGAACTCTTGAAAATGAGCTTTCCAACGCTCGATCAGTCGTTGCCCTGAACCAAGAAAACGAATCGAACTCTTGAAAATGAGCTTTCCAACGCTCGATCAGTCGTTGCCCTGAACCGAGAAAACGAATCGAACTCTTGAAAATGAGCTTTCCAACGCTCGATCAGTCGTTGCCCTGAACCAAGAAAACGAATCGAACTTTTAAACATGAGCTTTCCAACGCTCGACCAGTCGTTGCCCTGAACCAAGAAAACGAATCGAACTCTTGAAAATGAGCTTTCCAACGCTCGATCAGTCGTTGCCCTGAACCAAGAAAACGAATCGAACTCTTGAAAATGAGCTTTCCAACGCTCGATCAGTCGTTGCCCTGAACCAAGAAAACGAATCGAACTCTTGAAAATGAGCTTTCCAACGCTCGATCAGTCGTTGCCCTGAACCAAGAAAACGAATCGAACTCTTGAAAATGAGCTTTCCAACGCTCGATCAGTCGTTGCCCTGAACCAAGAAAACGAATCGAACTCTTGAAAATGAGCTTTCTACTTCTCGATCAGTCGTTGCCCTGAACCAAGAAAACGAATCGAACTCTTGAAAATGAGCTTTCCAACGCTCGATCAGTCGTTGCCCTGAACCAAGAAAACGAATCGAACTCTTGAAAATGAGCTTTCGAATGCTCGATCAGTCGTTGCCCTGAACCGAGAAAACGAATCGAACTCTTGAAAATGAGCTTTCCAACGCTCGATCAGTCGTTGCCCTGAACCGAGAAAACGAATCGAACTTTTAAACATGAGCTTTCCAACGCTCGACCAGTCGTTGCCCTGAACCAAGAAAACGAATCGAACTCTTGAAAATGAGCTTTCCAAC
Source organism: Trididemnum clinides (assembly GCA_963675345.1). Taxonomy (NCBI): domain Eukaryota; kingdom Metazoa; phylum Chordata; class Ascidiacea; order Aplousobranchia; family Didemnidae; genus Trididemnum; species Trididemnum clinides. Next base: position 10,403 of record CAVLYW010000138.1, read on the forward strand.
GCTCGATCAGTCGTTGCCCTGAACCGAGAAAACGAATCGAACTCTTGAAAATGAGCTTTCCAACACTCGATCAGTCGTTGCCCTGAACCTAGAATACGAATCGAGCTCTTGAAAATGAGCTTTCCAACGCTCGATCAGTCGTTGCCCTGAACCGAGAAAACGAATCGAACTCTTGAAAATGAGCTTTCCAACGCTCGATCAGTCGTTGCCCTGAACCAAGAAAACGAATCGAACTCTTGAAAATGAGCTTTCCAACGCTCGATCAGTCGTTGCCCTGAACCAAGAAAACGAATCGAACTCTTGAAAATGAGCTTTCCAACGCTCGATCAGTCGTTGCCCTGAACCAAGAAAACGAATCGAACTCTTGAAAATGAGCTTTCCAACGCTCGATCAGTCGTTGCCCTGAACCGAGAAAACGAATCGAACTCTTGAAAACGAGCTTTCCAACGCTCGATCAGTCGTTGCCCTGAACCAAGAAAACGAATCGAACTCTTGAAAATGAGCTTTCCAACGCTCGATCAGTCGTTGCCCTGAACCAAGAAAACAAATCGAACTCTTGAAAATGAGCTTTCCAACGCTCGATCAGTCGTTGCCCTGAACCGAGAAAACGAATCGAACTCTTGAAAATGAGCTTTCCAACGCTCGATCAGTCGTTGCCCTGAACCAAGAAAACGAATCGAACTCTTGAAAATGAGCTTTCCAACGCTCGATCAGTCGTTGCCCTGAACCAAGGAAACGAATCGAACTCTTGAAAATGAGCTTTCCAACGCTCGATCAGTCGTTGCCCTGAACCGAGAAAACGAATCGAACTCTTGAAAATGAGCTTTCCAACGCTCGATCAGTCGTTGCCCTGAACCGAGAAAACGAATCGAACTCTTGAAAATGAGCTTTCCAACGCTCGATCAGTCGTTGCCCTGAACCAAGAAAACGAATCGAACTCTTGAAAATGAGCTTTCCAACGCTCGATCAGTCGTTGCCCTGAACCGAGAAAACGAATCGAACTCTTGAAAATGAGCTTTCTACTTCTCGATCAGTCGTTGCCCTGAACCAAGAAAACGAATCGAACTCTTGAAAATGAGCTTTCCAACGCTCGATCAGTCGTTGCCCTGAACCAAGAAAACGAATCGAACTCTTGAAAATGAGCTTTCCAACGCTCGATCAGTCGTTGCCCTGAACCGAGAAAACGAATCGAACTCTTGAAAATGAGCTTTCCAACGCTCGATCAGTCGTTGCCCTGAACCAAGAAAACGAATCGAACTTTTAAACATGAGCTTTCCAACGCTCGACCAGTCGTTGCCCTGAACCAAGAAAACGAATCGAACTCTTGAAAATGAGCTTTCCAACGCTCGATCAGTCGTTGCCCTGAACCAAGAAAACGAATCGAACTCTTGAAAATGAGCTTTCCAACGCTCGATCAGTCGTTGCCCTGAACCAAGAAAACGAATCGAACTCTTGAAAATGAGCTTTCCAACGCTCGATCAGTCGTTGCCCTGAACCAAGAAAACGAATCGAACTCTTGAAAATGAGCTTTCCAACGCTCGATCAGTCGTTGCCCTGAACCGAGAAAACGAATCGAACTCTTGAAAATGAGCTTTCTACTTCTCGATCAGTCGTTGCCCTGAACCAAGAAAACGAATCGAACTCTTGAAAATGAGCTTTCCAACGCTCGATCAGTCGTTGCCCTGAACCAAGAAAACGAATCAAACTCTTGAAAATGAGCTTTCGAATGCTCGATCAGTCGTTGCCCTGAACCGAGAAAACGAATCGAACTCTTGAAAATGAGCTTTCCAACGCTCGATCAGTCGTTGCCCTGAACCGAGAAAACGAATCGAACTCTTGAAAATGAGCTTTCCAACGCTCGATCAGTCGCTGCCCTGAACCAAGAAAACGAATCGAACTCTTGAAAATGAGCTTTCCAACGCTCGATCAGTCGTTGCCCTGAACCAAGGAAACGAATCGAACTCTTGAAAATGAGCTTTCCAACGCTCGATCAGTCGTTGCCCTGAACCGAGAAAACGAATCGAACTCTTGAAAATGAGCTCTCCAACGCTCGATCAGTCGTTGCCCTGAACCGAGAAAACGAATCGAACTCTTGAAAATGAGCTTTCCAACGCTCGATCAGTCGTTGCCCTGAACCAAGAAAACGAATCGAACTCTTGAAAATGAGCTTTCCAACGCTCGATCAGTCGTTGCCCTGAACCAAGGAAACGAATCGAACTCTTGAAAATGAGCTTTCCAACGCTCGATCAGTCGTTGCCCTGAACCAAGAAAACGAATCGAACTCTTGAAAATGAGCTTTCCAACGCTCGATCAGTCGTTGCCCTGAACCGAGAAAACGAATCGAACTCTTGAAAATGAGCTTTCCAACGCTCGATCAGTCGTTGCCCTGAACCGAGAAAACGAATCGAACTCTTGAAAATGAGCTTTCCAACGCTCGATCAGTCGTTGCCCTGAACCAAGAAAACGAATCGAACTCTTGAAAATGAGCTTTCCAACGCTCGATCAGTCGTTGCCCTGAACCGAGAAAACGAATCGAACTCTTGAAAATGAGCTTTCCAACGCTCGATCAGTCGTTGCCCTGAACCGAGAAAACGAATCGAACTCTTGAAAATGAGCTTTCCAACGCTCGATCAGTCGTTGCCCTGAACCAAGAAAACGAATCGAACTCTTGAAAATGAGCTTTCCAACGCTCGATCAGTCGTTGCCCTGAACCGAGAAAACGAATCGAACTCTTGAAAATGAGCTTTCTACTTCTCGATCAGTCGTTGCCCTGAACCGAGAAAACGAATCGAACTCTTGAAAATGAGCTTTCCAACGCTCGATCAGTCGTTGCCCTGAACCGAGAAAACGAATCGAACTCTTGAAAATGAGCTTTCTACTGGTCGATCAATCGTTGCCCTGAACCAAGAAAACGAATCGAACTCTTGAAAATGAGCTTTCCAACGCTCGATCAGTCGTTGCCCTGAACCAAGAAAACGAATCGAACTCTTGAAAATGAGCTTTCCAACGCTCGATCAGTCGTTGCCCTGAACCGAGAAAACGAATCGAACTCTTGAAAATGAGCTTTCTACTTCTCGATCAGTCGTTGCCCTGAACCAAGAAAACGAATCGAACTCTTGAAAATGAGCTTTCCAACGCTCGATCAGTCGTTGCCCTGAACCAAGAAAACGAATCGAACTCTTGAAAATGAGCTTTCCAACGCTCGATCAGTCGTTGCCCTGAACCGAGAAAACGAATCGAACTCTTGAAAATGAGCTTTCCAACGCTCGATCAGTCGTTGCCCTGAACCAAGAAAACGAATCGAACTTTTAAACATGAGCTTTCCAACGCTCGACCAGTCGTTGCCCTGAACCAAGAAAACGAATCGAACTCTTGAAAATGAGCTTTCCAACGCTCGATCAGTCGTTGCCCTGAACCAAGAAAACGAATCGAACTCTTGAAAATGAGCTTTCCAACGCTCGATCAGTCGTTGCCCTGAACCAAGAAAACGAATCGAACTCTTGAAAATGAGCTTTCCAACGCTCGATCAGTCGTTGCCCTGAACCAAGAAAACGAATCGAACTCTTGAAAATGAGCTTTCCAACGCTCGATCAGTCGTTGCCCTGAACCAAGAAAACGAATCGAACTCTTGAAAATGAGCTTTCCAACGCTCGATCAGTCGTTGCCCTGAACCAAGAAAACGAATCGAACTCTTGAAAATGAGCTTTCCAACGCTCGATCAGTCGTTGCCCTGAACCAAGAAAACGAATCGAACTCTTGAACATGACCTTTCTACTGGTCGATCAATCGTTGCCCTGAACCAAGAAAACGAATCGAACTCTTGAAAATGAGCTTTCCAACGCTCGATCAGTCGTTGCCCTGAACCAAGGAAACGAATCGAACTCTTGAAAATGAGCTTTCCAACGCTCGATCAGTCGTTGCCCTGAACCAAGAAAACGAATCGAACTCTTGAAAATGAGCTTTCCAACGCTCGATCAGTCGTTGCCCTGAACCAAGAAAACGAATCGAACTCTTGAAAATGAGCTTTCCAACGCTCGATCAGTCGTTGCCCTGAACCGAGAAAACGAATCGAACTCTTGAAAATGAGCTTTCCAACGCTCGATCAGTCGTTGCCCTGAACCAAGAAAACGAATCGAACTCTTGAAAATGAGCTTTCCAACGCTCGATCAGTCGTTGCCCTGAACCGAGAAAACGAATCGAACTCTTGAAAATGAGCTTTCCAACGCTCGATCAGTCGTTGCCCTGAACCGAGAAAACGAATCGAACTCTTGAAAATGAGCTTTCCAACGCTCGATCAGTCGTTGCCCTGAACCAAGAAAACGAATTGAACTCTTGAAAATGAGCTTTCCAACGCTCGATCAGTCGTTGCCCTGAACCAAGAAAACGAATCGAACTCTTGAAAATGACCTCTCTACTGGTCGATCAATCGTTGCCCTGAACCAAGAAAACGAATCGAACTCTTGAAAACGAGCTTTCCAACGCTCGATCAGTCGTTGCCCTGAACCAAGAAAACGAATCGAACTCTTGAAAATGAGCTTTCCAACGCTCGATCAGTCGTTGCCCTGAACCGAGAAAACGAATCGAACTCATGAGAATGACCTTTCCAACGCTCGATCAGTCGTTGCCCTGAACCAAGAAAACGAATCGAACTCTTGAAAATGAGCTTTCCAACGCTCGATCAGTCGTTGCCCTGAACCAAGAAAACGAATCGAACTCTTGAAAATGAGCTTTCCAACACTCGATCAGTCGTTGCCCTGAACCGAGAAAACGAATCGAACTCTTGAAAATGAGCTTTCCAACGCTCGATCAGTCGTTGCCCTGAACCGAGAAAACGAATCGAACTCTTGAAAATGAGCTTTCCAACGCTCGATCAGTCGTTGCCCTGAACCGAGAAAACGAATCGAACTCTTGAAAATGAGCTCTCCAACGCTCGATCAGTCGTTGCCCTGAACCGAGAAAACGAATCGAACTCTTGAAAATGACTTTTCTACTTCTCGATCAGTCGTTGCCCTGAACCAAGAAAACGAATCGAACTCTTGAAAACGAGCTTTCCAACGCTCGATCAGTCGTTGCCCTGAACCAAGAAAACGAATCGAACTCTTGAAAATGAGCTTTCCAACGCTCGATCAGTCGTTGCCCTGAACCGAGAAAACGAATCGAACTCTTGAAAATGAGCTTTCCAACGCTCGATCAGTCGTTGCCCTGAACCAAGAAAACGAATCGAACTCTTGAAAATGAGCTTTCCAACGCTCGACCAGTCGTTGCCCTGAACCAAGAAAACGAATCGAACTCTTGAAAATGAGCTTTCCAACGCTCGATCAGTCGTTGCCCTGAACCGAGAAAACGAATCGAACTCTTGAAAATGAGCTTTCGAATGCTCGATCAGTCGTTGCCCTGAACCAAGAAAACGAATCGAACTCTTGAAAATGAGCTTTCTACTGCTCGATCAGTCGTTGCCCTGAACCGAGAAAACGAATCGAACTCTTGAAAATGAGCTTTCCAACACTCGATCAGTCGTTGCCCTGAACCGAGAAAACGAATCGAACTCTTGAAAATGAGCTTTCCAACGCTCGATCAGTCGTTGCCCTGAACCAAGAAAACGAATCGAACTCTTGAAAATGAGCTTTCCAACGCTCGATCAGTCGTTGCCCTGAACCGAGAAAACGAATCGAACTCTTGAAAATGAGCTTTCCAACGCTCGATCAGTCGTTGCCCTGAACCAAGAAAACGAATCGAACTCTTGAAAATGAGCTTTCCAACGCTCGACCAGTCGTTGCCCTGAACCAAGAAAACGAATCGAACTCTTGAAAATGAGCTTTCCAACGCTCGATCAGTCGTTGCCCTGAACCAAGAAAACGAATCGAACTTTTAAAAATGAGCTTTCCAATGCTCGATCAGTCGTTGCCCTGAACCAAGAAAACGAATCGAACTCTTGAAAATGAGCTTTCCAACGCTCGATCAGTCGTTGCCCTGAACCGAGAAAACGAATCGAACTCTTGAAAATGAGCTTTCTACTTCTCGATCAGTCGTTGCCCTGAACCAAGAAAACGAATCGAACTCTTGAAAATGAGCTTTCCAACGCTCGATCAGTCGTTGCCCTGAACCAAGAAAACGAATCGAACTCTTGAAAATGAGCTTTCCAACGCTCGATCAGTCGTTGCCCTGAACCAAGAAAACGAATCGAACTCTTGAAAATGAGCTTTCCAACGCTCGATCAGTCGTTGCCCTGAACCAAGAAAACGAATCGAACTCTTGAAAATGAGCTTTCCAACGCTCGATCAGTCGTTGCCCTGAACCAAGAAAACGAATCGAACTCTTGAAAATGAGCTTTCCAACACTCGATCAGTCGTTGCCCTGAACCAAGAAAACGAATCGAACTCTTGAAAATGAGCTTTCCAACGCTCGATCAGTCGTTGCCCTGAACCGAGAAAACGAATCGAACTTTTGAAAATGAGCTTTCCAACGCTCGATCAGTCGTTGCCCTGAACCGAGAAAACGAATCGAACTCTTGAAAATGAGCTTTCCAACGCTCGATCAGTCGTTGCCCTGAACCAAGAAAACGAATCGAACTCTTGAAAATGAGCTTTCCAACGCTCGATCAGTCGTTGCCCTGAACCAAGAAAACGAATTGAACTCTTGAAAATGAGCTTTCCAACGCTCGATCAGTCGTTGCCCTGAACCGAGAAAACGAATCGAACTCTTGAAAATGAGCTTTCCAACGCTCGATCAGTCGTTGCCCTGAACCGAGAAAACGAATCGAACTCTTGAAAATGAGCTTTCCAACGCTCGATCAGTCGTTGCCCTGAACCAAGAAAACGAATCGAACTCTTGAAAATGAGCTTTCCAACGCTCGATCAGTCGTTGCCCTGAACCGAGAAAACGAATCGAACTCTTGAAAATGAGCTTTCCAACGCTCGATCAGTCGTTGCCCTGAACCAAGAAAACGAATCGAACTCTTGAAAATGAGCTTTCCAACGCTCGATCAGTCGTTGCCCTGAACCGAGAAAACGAATCGAACTCTTGAAAATGAGCTTTCCAACGCTCGATCAGTCGTTGCCCTGAACCAAGAAAACGAATCGAACTCTTGAAAATGAGCTTTCCAACGCTCGATCAGTCGTTGCCCTGAACCAAGAAAACGAATCGAACTCTTGAAAATGAGCTTTCCAACGCTCGATCAGTCGTTGCTCTGAACCGAGAAAACGAATCGAACTCTTGAAAATGAGCTTTCCAACGCTCGATCAGTCGTTGCCCTGAACCGAGAAAACGAATCGAACTCTTGAAAATGAGCTTTCCAACGCTCGATCAGTCGTTGCCCTGAACCGAGAAAACGAATCGAACTCTTGAAAATGAGCTTTCCAACGCTCGATCAGTCGTTGCCCTGAACCAAGAAAACGAATCGAACTCTTGAAAATGAGCTTTCCAACGCTCGATCAGTCGTTGCCCTGAACCGAGAAAACGAATCGAACTCTTGAAAATGAGCTTTCCAACGCTCGATCAGTCGTTGCCCTGAACCAAGAAAACGAATCGAACTCTTGAAAATGAGCTTTCCAACGCTCGATCAGTCGTTGCCCTGAACCAAGAAAACGAATCGAACTCTTGAACATGACCTTTCTACTGGTCGATCAATCGTTGCCCTGAACCAAGAAAACGAATCGAACTCTTGAAAATGAGCTTTCCAACGCTCGATCAGTCGTTGCCCTGAACCAAGAAAACGAATCGAACTCTTGAAAATGAGCTTTCCAACGCTCGATCAGTCGTTGCCCTGAACCAAGAAAACGAATCGAACTCTTGAGAATGACCTTTCCAACGCTCGATCAGTCGTTGCCCTGAACCAAGAAAACGAATCGAACTCTTGAAAATGAGCTTTCCAACGCTCGATCAGTCGTTGCCCTGAACCAAGAAAACGAATCGAACTCTTGAAAATGAGCTTTCCAACGCTCGATCAGTCGTTGCCCTGAACCAAGAAAACGAATCGAACTCTTGAAAATGAGCTTTCCAACGCTCGATCAGTCGTTGCCCTGAACCAAGGAAACAAATCGAACTCTTGAAAATGAGCTTTCCAACGCTCGATCAGTCGTTGCCCTGAACCGAGAAAACGAATCGAACTCTTGAAAATGAGCTTTCCAACGCTCGATCAGTCGTTGCCCTGAACCAAGAAAACGAATCGAACTCTTGAAAATGAGCTTTCCAACGCTCGATCAGTCGTTGCCCTGAACCGAGAAAACGAATCGAACTCTTGAAAATGAGCTTTCCAACGCTCGATCAGTCGTTGCCCTGAACCAAGAAAACGAATCGAACTCTTGAAAATGAGCTTTCCAACGCTCGATCAGTCGTTGCCCTGAACCGAGAAAACGAATCGAACTCTTGAAAATGACCTTTCTACTGGTCGATCAATCGTTGCCCTGAACCAAGAAAACGAATCGAACTCTTGAAAACGAGCTTTCCAACGCTCGATCAGTCGTTGCCCTGAACCAAGAAAACGAATCGAACTCTTGAAAATGAGCTTTCCAACGCTCGATCAGTCGTTGCCCTGAACCGAGAAAACGAATCGAACTCTTGAAAACGAGCTTTCCAACGCTCGATCAGTCGTTGCCCTGAACCAAGAAAACGAATCGAACTCTTGAAAATGAGCTTTCCAACGCTCGATCAGTCGTTGCCCTGAACCAAGAAAACGAATCGAACTCTTGAAAATGAGCTTTCCAACACTTGATCAGTCGTTGCCCTGAACCGAGAAAACGAATCGAACTCTTGAAAATGAGCTTTCCAACGCTCGATCAGTCGTTGCCCTGAACCAAGAAAACGAATCGAACTCTTGAAAATGAGCTTTCCAACGCTCGATCAGTCGTTGCCCTGAACCGAGAAAACGAATCGAACTCTTGAAAATGAGCTTTCCAACGCTCGATCAGTCGTTGCCCTGAACCGAGAAAACGAATCGAACTCTTGAAAATGAGCTTTCCAACGCTCGATCAGTCGTTGCCCTGAACCGAGAAAACGAATCGAACTCTTGAAAATGAGCTTTCCAACGCTCGATCAGTCGTTGCCCTGAACCGAGAAAACGAATCGAACTCTTGAAAATGAGCTTTCCAACGCTCGATCAGTCGTTGCCCTGAACCGAGAAAACGAATCGAACTCTTGAAAATGAGCTTTCCAACATTCGATCAGTCGTTGCCCTGAACCAAGAAAACGAATCGAACTCTTGAAAATGAGCTTTCCAACGCTCGATCAGTCGTTGCCCTGAACCAAGAAAACGAATCGAACTCTTGAAAATGAGCTTTCCAACGCTCGATCAGTCGTTGCCCTGAACCGAGAAAACGAATCGAACTCTTGAAAATGAGCTTTCCAACGCTCGATCAGTCGTTGCCCTGAACCAAGAAAACGAATCGAACTCTTGAAAATGAGCTTTCCAACGCTCGACCAGTCGTTGCCCTGAACCAAGAAAACGAATCGAACTCTTGAAAATGAGCTTTCCAACGCTCGATCAGTCGTTGCCCTGAACCAAGAAAACGAATCGAACTCTTGAAAATGAGCTTTCTACTGCTCGATCAGTCGTTGCCCTGAACCGAGAAAACGAATCGAACTCTTGAAAATGAGCTTTCCAACGCTCGATCAGTCGTTGCCCTGAACCGAGAAAACGAATCGAACTCTTGAAAATGAGCTTTCCAACGCTCGATCAGTCGTTGCCCTGAACCGAGGAAACGAATCGAACTCTTGAAAATGAGCTTTCCAACGCTCGATCAGTCGTTGCCCTGAACCAAGAAAACGAATCGAACTCTTGAAAATGACCTTTCTACTGGTCGATCAATCGTTGCCCTGAACCAAGAAAACGAATCGAACTCTTGAAAACGAGCTTTCCAACGCTCGATCAGTCGTTGCCCTGAACCAAGAAAACGAATCGAACTCTTGAAAATGAGCTTTCCAACGCTCGATCAGTCGTTGCCCTGAACCGAGAAAACGAATCGAACTCTTGAGAATGACCTTTCCAACGCTCGATCAGTCGTTGCCCTGAACCGAGAAAACGAATCGAACTCTTGAAAACGAGCTTTCCAACGCTCGATCAGTCGTTGCCCTGAACCAAGAAAACGAATCGAACTCTTGAAAACGAGCTTTCCAACGCTCGATCAGTCGTTGCCCTGAACCGAGAAAACGAATCGAACTCTTGAAAATGAGCTTTCTACTGGTCGATCAATCGTTGCCCTGAACCAAGAAAACGAATCGAACTCTTGAAAATGAGCTTTCCAACGCTCGATCAGTCGTTGCCCTGAACCAAGAAAACGAATCGAACTCTTGAAAATGAGCTTTCCAACACTTGATCAGTCGTTGCCCTGAACCGAGAAAACGAATCGAACTCTTGAAAATGAGCTTTCCAACGCTCGATCAGTCGTTGCCCTGAACCAAGAAAACGAATCGAACTCTTGAAAATGAGCTTTCCAACGCTCGATCAGTCGTTGCCTTGAACCAAGAAAACGAATCGAACTCTTGAAAATGAGCTTTCCAACGCTCGATCAGTCGTTGCCCTGAACCGAGAAAACGAATCGAACTCTTGAAAATGAGCTTTCCAACGCTCGATCAGTCGTTGCCCTGAACCGAGAAAACGAATCGAACTCTTGAAAATGAGCTTTCCAACGCTCGATCAGTCGTTGCCCTGAACCGAGAAAACGAATCGAACTCTTGAAAATGAGCTTTCCAACGCTCGATCAGTCGTTGCCCTGAACCGAAAAAACGAATCGAACTCTTGAAAATGACTTTTCTACTTCTCGATCAGTCGTTGCCCTGAACCAAGAAAACGAATCGAACTCTTGAAAATGAGCTTTCCAACGCTCGATCAGTCGTTGCCCTGAACCAAGAAAACGAATCGAACTCTTGAAAATGAGCTTTCCAACGCTCGATCAGTCGTTGCCCTGAACCGAGAAAACGAATCGAACTCTTGAAAATGAGCTTTCCAACGCTCGATCAGTCGTTGCCCTGAACCAAGAAAACGAATCGAACTCTTGAAAATGAGCTTTCCAACGCTCGACCAGTCGTTGCCCTGAACCAAGAAAACGAATCGAACTCTTGAAAATGAGCTTTCCAACGCTCGATCAGTCGTTGCCCTGAACCAAGAAAACGAATCGAACTCTTGAAAATGAGCTTTCTACTGCTCGATCAGTCGTTGCCCTGAACCGAGAAAACGAATCGAACTCTTGAAAATGAGCTTTCCAACGCTCGATCAGTCGTTGCCCTGAACCAAGAAAACGAATCGAACTCTTGAAAATGAGCTTTCCAACGCTCGATCAGTCGTTGCCCTGAACCGAGGAAACGAATCGAACTCTTGAAAATGAGCTTTCCAACGCTCGATCAGTCGTTGCCCTGAACCAAGAAAACGAATCGAACTCTTGAAAATGACCTTTCTACTGGTCGATCAATCGTTGCCCTGAACCAAGAAAACGAATCGAACTCTTGAAAACGAGCTTTCCAACGCTCGATCAGTCGTTGCCCTGAACCAAGAAAACGAATCGAACTCTTGAAAATGAGCTTTCCAACGCTCGATCAGTCGTTGCCCTGAACCGAGAAAACGAATCGAACTCTTGAAAATGACCTTTCCAACGCTCGATCAGTCGTTGCCCTGAACCGAGAAAACGAATCGAACTCTTGAAAACGAGCTTTCCAACGCTCGATCAGTCGTTGCCCTGAACCAAGAAAACGAATCGAACTCTTGAAAACGAGCTTTCCAACGCTCGATCAGTCGTTGCCCTGAACCAAGAAAACGAATCGAACTCTTGAAAATGAGCTTTCCAACGCTCGATCAGTCGTTGCCCTGAACCAAGGAAACAAATCGAACTCTTGAAAATGAGCTTTCCAACGCTCGATCAGTCGTTGCCCTGAACCGAGAAAACGAATCGAACTCTTGAGAATGACCTTTCCAACGCTCGATCAGTCGTTGCCCTGAACCAAGAAAACGAATCGAACTCTTGAAAATGAGCTTTCCAACGCTCGATCAGTCGTTGCCCTGAACCGAGAAAACGAATCGAACTCTTGAAAATGAGCTTTCCAACGCTCGATCAGTCGTTGCCCTGAACCAAGAAAACGAATCGAACTCTTGAAAATGAGCTTTCCAACGCTCGATCAGTCGTTGCCCTGAACCGAGAAAACGAATCGAACTCTTGAAAATGAGCTTTCCAACGCTCGATCAGTCGTTGCCCTGAACCGAGAAAACGAATCGAACTCTTGAAAATGAGCTTTCCAACGCTCGATCAGTCGTTGCCCTGAACCGAGAAAACGAATCGAACTCTTGAAAATGAGCTTTCCAACGCTCGATCAGTCGTTGCCCTGAACCGAGAAAACGAATCGAACTCTTGAAAATGAGCTTTCCAACGCTCGATCAGTCGTTGCCCTGAACCAAGAAAACGAATCGAACTCTTGAAAATGAGCTTTCCAACGCTCGATCAGTCGTTGCCCTAAACCAAGAAAACGAATCGAACTCTTGAAAATGACCTTTCTACTGGTCGATCAATCGTTGCCCTGAACCAAGAAAACGAATCGAACTCTTGAAAACGAGCTTTCCAACGCTCGATCAGTCGTTGCCCTGAACCAAGAAAACGAATCGAACTCTTGAAAATGAGCTTTCCAACGCTCGATCAGTCGTTGCCCTGAACCAAGAAAACGAATCGAACTCTTGAAAATGAGCTTTCCAACGCTCGATCAATCGTTGCCCTGAACCAAGAAAACGAATCGAACTCTTGAAAATGAGCTTTCCAACACTTGATCAGTCGTTGCCCTGAACCGAGAAAACGAATCGAACTCTTGAAAATGAGCTTTCCAACGCTCGATCAGTCGTTGCCCTGAACCAAGAAAACGAATCGAACTCTTGAAAATGAGCTTTCCAACGCTCGATCAGTCGTTGCCCTGAACCAAGAAAACGAATCGAACTCTTGAAAATGAGCTTTCCAACGCTCGATCAGTCGTTGCCCTGAACCGAGAAAACGAATCGAACTCTTGAAAATGAGCTTTCCAACGCTCGATTAGTCGTTGCCCTGAACCGAGAAAACGAATCGAACTCTTGAAAATGAGCTTTCCAACGCTCGATCAGTCGTTGCCCTGAACCGAGAAAACGAATCGAACTCTTGAAAATGAGCTTTCCAACGCTCGATCAGTCGTTGCCCTGAACCGAGAAAACGAATCGAACTCTTGAAAATGACTTTTTTACTTCTCGATCAGTCGTTGCCCTGAACCAAGAAAACGAATCGAACTCTTGAAAATGAGCTTTCCAACGCTCGATCAGTCGTTGCCCTGAACCAAGAAAACAAATCGAACTCTTGAAAATGAGCTTTCCAACGCTCGATCAGTCGTTGCCCTGAACCAAGAAAACGAATCGAACTCTTGAAAATGAGCTTTCCAACGCTCGACCAGTCGTTGCCCTGAACCAAGAAAACGAATCGAACTCTTGAAAATGAGCTTTCCAACGCTCGATCAGTCGTTGCCCTGAACCAAGAAAACGAATCGAACTCTTGAAAATGAGCTTTCTACTGCTCGATCAGTCGTTGCCCTGAACCGAGAAAACGAATCGAACTCTTGAAAATGAGCTTTCCAACGCTCGATCAGTCGTTGCCCTGAACCAAGAAAACGAATCGAACTCTTGAAAATGAGCTTTCCAACGCTCGATCAGTCGTTGCCCTGAACCGAGAAAACGAATCGAACTCTTGAAAATGAGCTTTCCAACGCTCGATCAGTCGTTGCCCTGAACCAAGAAAACGAATCGAACTCTTGAAAATGACCTTTCTACTGGTCGATCAATCGTTGCCCTGAACCAAGAAAACGAATCGAACTCTTGAAAACGAGCTTTCCAACGCTCGATCAGTCGTTGCCCTGAACCAAGAAAACGAATCGAACTCTTGAAAATGAGCTTTCCAACGCTCGATCAGTCGTTGCCCTGAACCGAGAAAACGAATCGAACTCTTGAGAATGACCTTTCCAACGCTCGATCAGTCGTTGCCCTGAACCAAGAAAACGAATCGAACTCTTGAAAACGAGCTTTCCAACGCTCGATCAGTCGTTGCCCTGAACCAAGAAAACGAATCGAACTCTTGAAAACGAGCTTTCCAACGCTCGATCAGTCGTTGCCCTGAACCAAGAAAACGAATCGAACTCTTGAAAATGAGCTTTCCAACGCTCGATCAGTCGTTGCCCTGAACCAAGAAAACGAATCGAACTCTTGAAAATGAGCTTTCCAACGCTCGATCAGTCGTTGCCCTGAACCGAGAAAACGAATCGAACTCTTGAAAATGAGCTTTCCAACGCTCGATCAGTCGTTGCCCTGAACCAAGAAAACGAATCGAACTCTTGAAAATGAGCTTTCCAACGCTCGATCAGTCGTTGCCCTGAACCGAGAAAACGAATCGAACTCTTGAAAATGAGCTTTCCAACGCTCGATCAGTCGTTGCCCTGAACCAAGAAAACGAATCGAACTCTTGAAAATGAGCTTTCCAACGCTCGATCAGTCGTTGCCCTGAACCGAGAAAACGAATCGAACTCTTGAAAATGAGCTTTCCAACGCTCGATCAGTCGTTGCCCTGAACCAAGAAAACGAATCGAACTCTTGAAAATGAGCTTTCCAACGCTCGATCAGTCGTTGCCCTGAACCGAGAAAACGAATCGAACTCTTGAAAATGAGCTTTCCAACGCTCGATCAGTCGTTGCCCTGAACCGAGAAAACGAATCGAACTCTTGAAAATGAGCTTTCCAACGCTCGATCAGTCGTTGCCCTGAACCAAGAAAACGAATCGAACTCTTGAAAATGAGCTTTCCAACGCTCGATCAGTCGTTGCCCTAAACCAAGAAAACGAATCGAACTCTTGAAAATGACCTTTCTACTGGTCGATCAATCGTTGCCCTGAACCAAGAAAACGAATCGAACTCTTGAAAACGAGCTTTCCAACGCTCGATCAGTCGTTGCCCTGAACCAAGAAAACGAATCGAACTCTTGAAAATGAGCTTTCCAACGCTCGATCAGTCGTTGCCCTGAACCAAGAAAACGAATCGAACTCTTGAAAATGAGCTTTCCAACGCTCGATCAATCGTTGCCCTGAACCAAGAAAACGAATCGAACTCTTGAAAACGAGCTTTCCAACACTTGATCAGTCGTTGCCCTGAACCGAGAAAACGAATCGAACTCTTGAAAATGAGCTTTCCAACGCTCGATCAGTCGTTGCCCTGAACCAAGAAAACGAATCGAACTCTTGAAAATGAGCTTTCCAACGCTCGATCAGTCGTTGCCCTGAACCAAGAAAACGAATCGAACTCTTGAAAATGAGCTTTCCAACGCTCGATCAGTCGTTGCCCTGAACCGAGAAAACGAATCGAACTCTTGAAAATGAGCTTTCCAACGCTCGATCAGTCGTTGCCCTGAACCGAGAAAACGAATCGAACTCTTGAAAATGAGCTTTCCAACGCTCGATCAGTCGTTGCCCTGAACCGAGAAAACGAATCGAACTCTTGAAAATGAGCTTTCCAACGCTCGATCAGTCGTTGCCCTGAACCGAGAAAACGAATCGAACTCTTGAAAATGACTTTTCTACTTCTCGATCAGTCGTTGCCCTGAACCAAGAAAACGAATCGAACTCTTGAAAATGAGCTTTCCAACGCTCGATCAGTCGTTGCCCTGAACCAAGAAAACGAATCGAACTCTTGAAAATGAGCTTTCCAACGCTCGATCAGTCGTTGCCCTGAACCGAGAAAACGAATCGAACTCTTGAAAATGAGCTTTCCAACGCTCGATCAGTCGTTGCCCTGAACCAAGAAAACGAATCGAACTCTTGAAAATGAGCTTTCCAACACTCGACCAGTCGTTGCCCTGAACCAAGAAAACGAATCGAACTCTTGAAAATGAGCTTTCCAACGCTCGATCAGTCGTTGCCCTGAACCAAGAAAACGAATCGAACTCTTGAAAATGAGCTTTTTACTGCTCGATCAGTCGTTGCCCTGAACCAAGAAAACGAATCGAACTCTTGAAAATGAGCTTTCCAACGCTCGATCAGTCGTTGCCCTGAACCAAGAAAACGAATCGAACTCTTGAAAATGAGCTTTCCAACGCTCGACCAGTCGTTGCCCTGAACCAAGAAAACGAATCGAACTCTTGAAAATGAGCTTTCCAACGCTCGATCAGTCGTTGCCCTGAACCAAGAAAACGAATCGAACTCTTGAAAATGAGCTTTCTACTGCTCGATCAGTCGTTGCCCTGAACCAAGAAAACGAATCGAACTCTTGAAAATGAGCTTTCCAACGCTCGATCAGTCGTTGCCCTGAACCAAGAAAACGAATCGAACTCTTGAAAATGAGCTTTCCAACGCTCGATCAGTCGTTGCCCTGAACCGAGAAAACGAATCGAACTCTTGAAAATGAGCTTTCCAACGCTCGATCAGTCGTTGCCCTGAACCAAGAAAACGAATCGAACTCTTGAAAATGAGCTTTCCAACGCTCGATCAGTCGTTGCCCTGAACCGAGAAAACGAATCGAACTCTTGAAAATGAGCTTTCCAACGCTCGATCAGTCGTTGCCCTGAACCAAGAAAACGAATCGAACTCTTGAAAATGAGCTTTCCAACGCTCGATCAGTCGTTGCCCTAAACCGAGAAAACGAATCGAACTCTTGAAAATGAGCTTTCCAACGCTCGATCAGTCGTTGCCCTGAACCGAGAAAACGAATCGAACTCTTGAAAATGAGCTTTCCAACGCTCGATCAGTCGTTGCCCTGAACCGAGAAAACGAATCGAACTCTTGAAAATGAGCTTTCCAACGCTCGATCAGTCGTTGCCCTGAACCGAGAAAACGAATCGAACTCTTGAAAATGAGCTTTCCAACGCTCGATCAGTCGTTGCCCTGAACCAAGAAAACGAATCGAACTCTTGAAAATGAGCTTTCCAACGCTCGATCAGTCGTTGCCCTAAACCAAGAAAACGAATCGAACTCTTGAAAATGACCTTTCTACTGGTCGATCAATCGTTGCCCTGAACCGAGAAAACGAATCGAACTTTTGAAAACGAGCTTTCCAACGCTCGATCAGTCGTTGCCCTGAACCGAGAAAACGAATCGAACTCTTGAAAATGAGCTTTCCAACGCTCGATCAGTCGTTGCCCTGAACCAAGAAAACGAATCGAACTCTTGAGAATGACCTTTCCAACGCTCGATCAGTCGTTGCCCTGAACCAAGAAAACGAATCGAACTCTTGAAAATGAGCTTTCCAACGCTCGATCAGTCGTTGCCCTGAACCAAGAAAACGAATCGAACTTTTGAAAATGAGCTTTCCAACACTTGATCAGTCGTTGCCCTGAACCGAGAAAACGAATCGAACTCTTGAAAATGAGCTTTCCAACGCTCGATCAGTCGTTGCCCTGAACCAAGAAAACGAATCGAACTCTTGAAAATGAGCTTTCCAACACTTGATCAGTCGTTGCCCTGAACCGAGAAAACGAATCGAACTCTTGAAAATGAGCTTTCCAACGCTCGATCAGTCGTTGCCCTGAACCGAGAAAACGAATCGAACTCTTGAAAATGAGCTTTCCAACGCTCGATCAGTCGTTGCCCTGAACCGAGAAAACGAATCGAACTCTTGAAAATGAGCTTTCCAACGCTCGATCAGTCGTTGCCCTGAACCAAGAAAACGAATCGAACTCTTGAAAATGAGCTTTCCAACGCTCGATCAGTCGTTGCCCTGAACCGAGAAAACGAATCGAACTCTTGAAAATGAGCTTTCCAACGCTCGATCAGTCGTTGCCCTGAACCAAGAAAACGAATCGAACTCTTGAAAATGAGCTTTCCAACGCTCGATCAGTCGTTGCCCTGAACCGAGAAAACGAATCGAACTCTTGAAAATGAGCTTTCCAACGCTCGATCAGTCGTTGCCCTGAACCAAGAAAACGAATCGAACTCTTGAAAATGAGCTTTCCAACGCTCGATCAGTCGTTGCCCTGAACCGAGAAAACGAATCGAACTCTTGAAAATGAGCTTTCCAACGCTCGATCAGTCGTTGCCCTGAACCAAGAAAACGAATCGAACTCTTGAAAATGAGCTTTCTACTGGTCGATCAGTCGTTGCCCTGAACCAAGAAAACGAATCGAACTCTTGAAAATGAGCTTTCCAACGCTCGATCAGTCGTTGCCCTGAACCAAGAAAACGAATCGAACTCTTGAAAATGAGCTTTCCAACGCTCGATCAGTCGTTGCCCTGAACCGAGAAAACGAATCGAACTCTTGAGAATGACCTTTCCAACGCTCGATCAGTCGTTGCCCTGAACCAAGAAAACGAATCGAACTCTTGAAAATGAGCTTTCCAACGCTCGATCAGTCGTTGCCCTGAACCGAGAAAACGAATCGAACTCTTGAAAATGAGCTTTCCAACGCTCGATCAGTCGTTGCCCTGAACCAAGAAAACGAATCGAACTCTTGAAAATGAGCTTTCCAACGCTCGATCAGTCGTTGCCCTGAACCGAGAAAACGAATCGAACTCTTGAAAATGAGCTTTCCAACGCTCGATCAGTCGTTGCCCTGAACCGAGAAAACGAATCGAACTCTTGAAAATGAGCTTTCCAACGCTCGATCAGTCGTTGCCCTGAACCGAGAAAACGAATCGAACTCTTGAAAATGAGCTTTCCAACGCTCGATCAGTCGTTGCCCTGAACCAAGAAAACGAATCGAACTCTTGAAAATGACTTTTCTACTTCTCGATCAGTCGTTGCCCTGAACCAAGAAAACGAATCGAACTCTTGAAAATGAGCTTTCCAACGCTCGATCAGTCGTTGCCCTGAACCAAGAAAACGAATCGAACTCTTGAAAATGAGCTTTCCAACGCTCGATCAGTTGTTGCCCTGAACCGAGAAAACGAATCGAACTCTTGAAAATGAGCTTTCCAACGCTCGATCAGTCGTTGCCCTGAACCAAGGAAACGAATCGAACTCTTGAAAATGAGCTTTCCAACGCTCGACCAGTCGTTGCCCTGAACCGAGAAAACGAATCGAACTCTTGAAAATGAGCTTTCCAACGCTCGATCAGTCGTTGCCCTGAACCAAGAAAACGAATCGAACTCTTGAAAATGAGCTTTCTACTGCTCGATCAGTCGTTGCCCTGAACCGAGAAAACGAATCGAACTCTTGAAAATGAGCTTTCCAACGCTCGATCAGTCGTTGCCCTGAACCAAGAAAACGAATCGAACTCTTGAAAATGAGCTTTCCAACGCTCGATCAGTCGTTGCCCTGAACCGAGAAAACGAATCGAACTCTTGAAAATGAGCTTTCCAACGCTCGATCAGTCGTTGCCCTGAACCAAGAAAACGAATCGAACTCTTGAAAATGACCTTTCTACTGGTCGATCAATCGTTGCCCTGAACCAAGAAAACGAATCAAACTCTTGAAAACGAGCTTTCCAACGCTCGATCAGTCGTTGCCCTGAACCAAGAAAACGAATCGAACTCTTGAAAATGAGCTTTCCAACGCTCGATCAGTCGTTGCCCTGAACCGAGAAAACGAATCGAACTCTTGAAAATGACCTTTCCAACGCTCGATCAGTCGTTGCCCTGAACCAAGAAAACGAATCGAACTCTTGAAAATGAGCTTTCCAACGCTCGATCAGTCGTTGCCCTGAACCAAGAAAACGAATCGAACTCTTGAAAATGAGCTTTCCAACGCTCGATCAGTCGTTGCCCTGAACCAAGAAAACGAATCGAACTCTTGAAAATGAGCTTTCCAACGCTCGATCAGTCGTTGCCCTGAACCAAGAAAACGAATCGAACTCTTGAAAATGAGCTTTCCAACGCTCGATCAGTCGTTGCCCTGAACCGAGAAAACGAATCGAACTCTTGAAAATGAGCTTTCCAACGCTCGATCAGTCGTTGCCCTGAACCAAGAAAACGAATCGAACTCTTGAAAATGACCTTTCTACTGGTCGATCAATCGTTGCCCTGAACCAAGAAAACGAATCGAACTCTTGAAAACGAGCTTTCCAACGCTCGATCAGTCGTTGCCCTGAACCAAGAAAACGAATCGAACTCTTGAAAATGAGCTTTCCAACGCTCGATCAGTTGTTGCCCTGAACCGAGAAAACGAATCGAACTCTTGAAAATGAGCTTTCCAACGCTCGATCAGTCGTTGCCCTGAACCAAGAAAACGAATCGAACTCTTGAAAATGAGCTTTCCAACGCTCGACCAGTCGTTGCCCTGAACCAAGAAAACGAATCGAACTCTTGAAAATGAGCTTTCCAACGCTCGATCAGTCGTTGCCCTGAACCAAGAAAACGAATCGAACTCTTGAAAATGAGCTTTCTACTACTCGATCAGTCGTTGCCCTGAACCGAGAAAACGAATCGAACTCTTGAAAATGAGCTTTCCAACGCTCGATCAGTCGTTGCCCTGAACCAAGAAAACGAATCGAACTCTTGAAAATGAGCTTTCCAACGCTCGATCAGTCGTTGCCCTGAACCGAGAAAACGAATCGAACTCTTGAAAATGAGCTTTCCAACGCTCGATCAGTCGTTGCCCTGAACCAAGAAAACGAATCGAACTCTTGAAAATGACCTTTCTACTGGTCGATCAATCGTTGCCCTGAACCAAGAAAACGAATCGAACTCTTGAAAACGAGCTTTCCAACGCTCGATCAGTCGTTGCCCTGAACCAAGAAAACGAATCGAACTCTTGAAAATGAGCTTTCCAACGCTCGATCAGTCGTTGCCCTGAACCGAGAAAACGAATCGAACTCTTGAAAATGAGCTTTCCAACGCTCGATCAGTCGTTGCCCTGAACCAAGAAAACGAATCGAACTCTTGAAAATG
Source organism: Trididemnum clinides (assembly GCA_963675345.1). Classification (NCBI taxonomy): domain Eukaryota; kingdom Metazoa; phylum Chordata; class Ascidiacea; order Aplousobranchia; family Didemnidae; genus Trididemnum; species Trididemnum clinides. Next base: position 31,192 of record CAVLYW010000138.1, read on the forward strand.
AGCTTTCCAACGCTCGATCAGTCGTTGCCCTGAACCAAGAAAACGAATCGAACTCTTGAAAATGAGCTTTCCAACGCTCGATCAGTCGTTGCCCTGAACCGAGAAAACGAATCGAACTCTTGAAAATGAGCTTTCCAACGCTCGATCAGTCGTTGCCCTGAACCAAGAAAACGAATCGAACTCTTGAAAATGAGCTTTCCAACGCTCGATCAGTCGTTGCCCTGAACCGAGAAAACGAATCGAACTCTTGAAAATGAGCTTTCCAACGCTCGATCAGTCGTTGCCCTGAACCAAGAAAACGAATCGAACTCTTGAAAATGACCTTTCTACTGGTCGATCAATCGTTGCCCTGAACCAAGAAAACGAATCGAACTCTTGAAAATGAGCTTTCCAACGCTCGATCAGTCGTTGCCCTGAACCAAGAAAACGAATCGAACTCTTGAAAATGAGCTTTCCAACGCTCGATCAGTCGTTGCCCTGAACCAAGAAAACGAATCGAACTCTTGAGAATGAGCTTTCCAACGCTCGATCAGTCGTTGCCCTGAACCAAGAAAACGAATCGAACTCTTGAAAATGAGCTTTCCAACGCTCGATCAGTCGTTGCCCTGAACCCAGAAAACGAATCGAACTCTTGAAAACGAGCTTTCCAACGCTCGATCAGTCGTTGCCCTGAACCAAGAAAACGAATCGAACTCTTGAAAATGACCTTTCTACTGGTCGATCAATCGTTGCCCTGAACCAAGAAAACGAATCGAACTCTTGAAAACGAGCTTTCCAACGCTCGATCAGTCGTTGCCCTGAACCAAGAAAACGAATCGAACTCTTGAAAATGAGCTTTCCAACGCTCGATCAGTCGTTGCCCTGAACCAAGAAAACGAATCGAACTCTTGAGAATGACCTTTCCAACGCTCGATCAGTCGTTGCCCTGAACCGAGAAAACGAATCGAACTCTTGAAAATGAGCTTTCCAACGCTCGATCAGTCGTTGCCCTGAACCAAGAAAACGAATCGAACTCTTGAAAATGAGCTTTCCAACGCTCGATCAGTCGTTGCCCTGAACCGAGAAAACGAATCGAACTCTTGAAAATGAGCTTTCTACTTCTCGATCAGTCGTTGCCCTGAACCAAGAAAACGAATCGAACTCTTGAAAATGAGCTTTCCAACGCTCGATCAGTCGTTGCCCTGAACCAAGAAAACGAATCGAACTCTTGAAAATGAGCTTTCCAACGCTCGATCAGTCGTTGCCCTGAACCAAGAAAACGAATCGAACTCTTGAAAATGAGCTTTCCAACGCTCGATCAGTCGTTGCCCTGAACCAAGAAAACGAATCGAACTCTTGAAAATGAGCTTTCCAACGCTCGATCAGTCGTTGCCCTGAACCAAGAAAACGAATCGAACTCTTGAAAATGAGCTTTCCAACACTCGATCAGTCGTTGCCCTGAACCAAGAAAACGAATCGAACTCTTGAAAATGAGCTTTCCAACGCTCGATCAGTCGTTGCCCTGAACCGAGAAAACGAATCGAACTCTTGAAAATGAGCTTTCCAACGCTCGATCAGTCGTTGCCCTGAACCGAGAAAACGAATCGAACTCTTGAAAATGAGCTTTCCAACGCTCGATCAGTCGTTGCCCTGAACCAAGAAAACGAATCGAACTCTTGAAAATGAGCTTTCCAACGCTCGATCAGTCGTTGCCCTGAACCAAGAAAACGAATTGAACTCTTGAAAATGAGCTTTCCAACGCTCGATCAGTCGTTGCCCTGAACCAAGAAAACGAATCGAACTCTTGAAAATGAGCTTTCCAACGCTCGATCAGTCGTTGCCCTGAACCGAGAAAACGAATCGAACTCTTGAAAATGAGCTTTCCAACGCTCGATCAGTCGTTGCCCTGAACCAAGAAAACGAATCGAACTCTTGAAAATGAGCTTTCCAACGCTCGATCAGTCGTTGCCCTGAACCGAGAAAACGAATCGAACTCTTGAAAATGAGCTTTCCAACGCTCGATCAGTCGTTGCCCTGAACCAAGAAAACGAATCGAACTCTTGAAAATGAGCTTTCCAACGCTCGATCAGTCGTTGCCCTGAACCGAGAAAACGAATCGAACTCTTGAAAATGAGCTTTCCAACGCTCGATCAGTCGTTGCCCTGAACCAAGAAAACGAATCGAACTCTTGAAAATGAGCTTTCCAACGCTCGATCAGTCGTTGCCCTGAACCAAGAAAACGAATCGAACTCTTGAAAATGAGCTTTCCAACGCTCGATCAGTCGTTGCCCTGAACCGAGAAAACGAATCGAACTCTTGAAAATGAGCTTTCCAACGCTCGATCAGTCGTTGCCCTGAACCGAGAAAACGAATCGAACTCTTGAAAATGAGCTTTCCAACGCTCGATCAGTCGTTGCCCTGAACCGAGAAAACGAATCGAACTCTTGAAAATGAGCTTTCCAACGCTCGATCAGTCGTTGCCCTGAACCAAGAAAACGAATCGAACTCTTGAAAATGAGCTTTCCAACGCTCGATCAGTCGTTGCCCTGAACCGAGAAAACGAATCGAACTCTTGAAAATGAGCTTTCCAACGCTCGATCAGTCGTTGCCCTGAACCAAGAAAACGAATCGAACTCTTGAAAATGAGCTTTCCAACGCTCGATCAGTCGTTGCCCTGAACCAAGAAAACGAATCGAACTCTTGAACATGACCTTTCTACTGGTCGATCAATCGTTGCCCTGAACCAAGAAAACGAATCGAACTCTTGAAAATGAGCTTTCCAACGCTCGATCAGTCGTTGCCCTGAACCAAGAAAACGAATCGAACTCTTGAAAATGAGCTTTCCAACGCTCGATCAGTCGTTGCCCTGAACCAAGAAAACGAATCGAACTCTTGAGAATGACCTTTCCAACGCTCGATCAGTCGTTGCCCTGAACCAAGAAAACGAATCGAACTCTTGAAAATGAGCTTTCCAACGCTCGATCAGTCGTTGCCCTGAACCAAGAAACCGAATCGAACTCTTGAAAATGAGCTTTCCAACGCTCGATCAGTCGTTGCCCTGAACCAAGAAAACGAATCGAACTCTTGAAAATGAGCTTTCCAACGCTCGATCAGTCGTTGCCCTGAACCAAGGAAACAAATCGAACTCTTGAAAATGAGCTTTCCAACGCTCGATCAGTCGTTGCCCTGAACCGAGAAAACGAATCGAACTCTTGAAAATGAGCTTTCCAACGCTCGATCAGTCGTTGCCCTGAACCAAGAAAACGAATCGAACTCTTGAAAATGAGCTTTCCAACGCTCGATCAGTCGTTGCCCTGAACCGAGAAAACGAATCGAACTCTTGAAAATGAGCTTTCCAACGCTCGATCAGTCGTTGCCCTGAACCAAGAAAACGAATCGAACTCTTGAAAATGAGCTTTCCAACGCTCGATCAGTCGTTGCCCTGAACCGAGAAAACGAATCGAACTCTTGAAAATGACCTTTCTACTGGTCGATCAATCGTTGCCCTGAACCAAGAAAACGAATCGAACTCTTGAAAACGAGCTTTCCAACGCTCGATCAGTCGTTGCCCTGAACCAAGAAAACGAATCGAACTCTTGAAAATGAGCTTTCCAACGCTCGATCAGTCGTTGCCCTGAACCGAGAAAACGAATCGAACTCTTGAAAACGAGCTTTCCAACGCTCGATCAGTCGTTGCCCTGAACCAAGAAAACGAATCGAACTCTTGAAAATGAGCTTTCCAACGCTCGATCAGTCGTTGCCCTGAACCAAGAAAACGAATCGAACTCTTGAAAATGAGCTTTCCAACACTTGATCAGTCGTTGCCCTGAACCGAGAAAACGAATCGAACTCTTGAAAATGAGCTTTCCAACGCTCGATCAGTCGTTGCCCTGAACCAAGAAAACGAATCGAACTCTTGAAAATGAGCTTTCCAACGCTCGATCAGTCGTTGCCCTGAACCGAGAAAACGAATCGAACTCTTGAAAATGAGCTTTCAACGCTCGATCAGTCGTTGCCCTGAACCGAGAAAACGAATCGAACTCTTGAAAATGAGCTTTCCAACGCTCGATCAGTCGTTGCCCTGAACCGAGAAAACGAATCGAACTCTTGAAAATGAGCTTTCCAACGCTCGATCAGTCGTTGCCCTGAACCGAGAAAACGAATCGAACTCTTGAAAATGAGCTTTCCAACGCTCGATCAGTCGTTGCCCTGAACCGAGAAAACGAATCGAACTCTTGAAAATGACTTTTCTACTTCTCGATCAGTCGTTGCCCTGAACCAAGAAAACGAATCGAACTCTTGAAAATGAGCTTTCCAACGCTCGATCAGTCGTTGCCCTGAACCAAGAAAACGAATCGAACTCTTGAAAATGAGCTTTCCAACGCTCGATCAGTCGTTGCCCTGAACCGAGAAAACGAATCGAACTCTTGAAAATGAGCTTTCCAACGCTCGATCAGTCGTTGCCCTGAACCAAGAAAACGAATCGAACTCTTGAAAATGAGCTTTCCAACGCTCGACCAGTCGTTGCCCTGAACCAAGAAAACGAATCGAACTCTTGAAAATGAGCTTTCCAACGCTCGATCAGTCGTTGCCCTGAACCAAGAAAACGAATCGAACTCTTGAAAATGAGCTTTCTACTGCTCGATCAGTCGTTGCCCTGAACCGAGAAAACGAATCGAACTCTTGAAAATGAGCTTTCCAACGCTCGATCAGTCGTTGCCCTGAACCGAGAAAACGAATCGAACTCTTGAAAATGAGCTTTCCAACGCTCGATCAGTCGTTGCCCTGAACCGAGGAAACGAATCGAACTCTTGAAAATGAGCTTTCCAACGCTCGATCAGTCGTTGCCCTGAACCAAGAAAACGAATCGAACTCTTGAAAATGACCTTTCTACTGGTCGATCAATCGTTGCCCTGAACCAAGAAAACGAATCGAACTCTTGAAAACGAGCTTTCCAACGCTCGATCAGTCGTTGCCCTGAACCAAGAAAACGAATCGAACTCTTGAAAATGAGCTTTCCAACGCTCGATCAGTCGTTGCCCTGAACCGAGAAAACGAATCGAACTCTTGAGAATGACCTTTCCAACGCTCGATCAGTCGTTGCCCTGAACCGAGGAAACGAATCGAACTCTTGAAAACGAGCTTTCCAACGCTCGATCAGTCGTTGCCCTGAACCAAGAAAACGAATCGAACTCTTGAAAACGAGCTTTCCAACGCTCGATCAGTCGTTGCCCTGAACCGAGAAAACGAATCGAACTCTTGAAAATGAGCTTTCTACTGGTCGATCAATCGTTGCCCTGAACCAAGAAAACGAATCGAACTCTTGAAAATGAGCTTTCCAACGCTCGATCAGTCGTTGCCCTGAACCAAGAAAACGAATCGAACTCTTGAAAATGAGCTTTCCAACACTTGATCAGTCGTTGCCCTGAACCGAGAAAACGAATCGAACTCTTGAAAATGAGCTTTCCAACGCTCGATCAGTCGTTGCCCTGAACCAAGAAAACGAATCGAACTCTTGAAAATGAGCTTTCCAACGCTCGATCAGTCGTTGCCTTGAACCAAGAAAACGAATCGAACTCTTGAAAATGAGCTTTCCAACGCTCGATCAGTCGTTGCCCTGAACCGAGAAAACGAATCGAACTCTTGAAAATGAGCTTTCCAACGCTCGATCAGTCGTTGCCCTGAACCGAGAAAACGAATCGAACTCTTGAAAATGAGCTTTCCAACGCTCGATCAGTCGTTGCCCTGAACCGAGAAAACGAATCGAACTCTTGAAAATGAGCTTTCCAACGCTCGATCAGTCGTTGCCCTGAACCGAAAAAACGAATCGAACTCTTGAAAATGACTTTTCTACTTCTCGATCAGTCGTTGCCCTGAACCAAGAAAACGAATCGAACTCTTGAAAATGAGCTTTCCAACGCTCGATCAGTCGTTGCCCTGAACCAAGAAAACGAATCGAACTCTTGAAAATGAGCTTTCCAACGCTCGATCAGTCGTTGCCCTGAACCGAGAAAACGAATCGAACTCTTGAAAATGAGCTTTCCAACGCTCGATCAGTCGTTGCCCTGAACCAAGAAAACGAATCGAACTCTTGAAAATGAGCTTTCCAACGCTCGACCAGTCGTTGCCCTGAACCAAGAAAACGAATCGAACTCTTGAAAATGAGCTTTCCAACGCTCGATCAGTCGTTGCCCTGAACCAAGAAAACGAATCGAACTCTTGAAAATGAGCTTTCTACTGCTCGATCAGTCGTTGCCCTGAACCGAGAAAACGAATCGAACTCTTGAAAATGAGCTTTCCAACGCTCGATCAGTCGTTGCCCTGAACCAAGAAAACGAATCGAACTCTTGAAAATGAGCTTTCCAACGCTCGATCAGTCGTTGCCCTGAACCGAGGAAACGAATCGAACTCTTGAAAATGAGCTTTCCAACGCTCGATCAGTCGTTGCCCTGAACCAAGAAAACGAATCGAACTCTTGAAAATGACCTTTCTACTGGTCGATCAATCGTTGCCCTGAACCAAGAAAACGAATCGAACTCTTGAAAACGAGCTTTCCAACGCTCGATCAGTCGTTGCCCTGAACCAAGAAAACGAATCGAACTCTTGAAAATGAGCTTTCCAACGCTCGATCAGTCGTTGCCCTGAACCGAGAAAACGAATCGAACTCTTGAGAATGACCTTTCCAACGCTCGATCAGTCGTTGCCCTGAACCGAGAAAACGAATCGAACTCTTGAAAACGAGCTTTCCAACGCTCGATCAGTCGTTGCCCTGAACCAAGAAAACGAATCGAACTCTTGAAAACGAGCTTTCCAACGCTCGATCAGTCGTTGCCCTGAACCAAGAAAACGAATCGAACTCTTGAAAATGAGCTTTCCAACGCTCGATCAGTCGTTGCCCTGAACCAAGGAAACAAATCGAACTCTTGAAAATGAGCTTTCCAACGCTCGATCAGTCGTTGCCCTGAACCGAGAAAACGAATCGAACTCTTGAGAATGACCTTTCCAACGCTCGATCAGTCGTTGCCCTGAACCAAGAAAACGAATCGAACTCTTGAAAATGAGCTTTCCAACGCTCGATCAGTCGTTGCCCTGAACCGAGAAAACGAATCGAACTCTTGAAAATGAGCTTTCCAACGCTCGATCAGTCGTTGCCCTGAACCAAGAAAACGAATCGAACTCTTGAAAATGAGCTTTCCAACGCTCGATCAGTCGTTGCCCTGAACCGAGAAAACGAATCGAACTCTTGAAAATGAGCTTTCCAACGCTCGATCAGTCGTTGCCCTGAACCAAGAAAACGAATCGAACTCTTGAAAATGAGCTTTCCAACGCTCGATCAGTCGTTGCCCTGAACCGAGAAAACGAATCGAACTCTTGAAAATGAGCTTTCCAACGCTCGATCAGTCGTTGCCCTGAACCGAGAAAACGAATCGAACTCTTGAAAATGAGCTTTCCAACGCTCGATCAGTCGTTGCCCTGAACCAAGAAAACGAATCGAACTCTTGAAAATGAGCTTTCCAACGCTCGATCAGTCGTTGCCCTAAACCAAGAAAACGAATCGAACTCTTGAAAATGACCTTTCTACTGGTCGATCAATCGTTGCCCTGAACCAAGAAAACGAATCGAACTCTTGAAAACGAGCTTTCCAACGCTCGATCAGTCGTTGCCCTGAACCAAGAAAACGAATCGAACTCTTGAAAATGAGCTTTCCAACGCTCGATCAGTCGTTGCCCTGAACCAAGAAAACGAATCGAACTCTTGAAAATGAGCTTTCCAACGCTCGATCAATCGTTGCCCTGAACCAAGAAAACGAATCGAACTCTTGAAAATGAGCTTTCCAACACTTGATCAGTCGTTGCCCTGAACCGAGAAAACGAATCGAACTCTTGAAAATGAGCTTTCCAACGCTCGATCAGTCGTTGCCCTGAACCAAGAAAACGAATCGAACTCTTGAAAATGAGCTTTCCAACGCTCGATCAGTCGTTGCCCTGAACCAAGAAAACGAATCGAACTCTTGAAAATGAGCTTTCCAACGCTCGATCAGTCGTTGCCCTGAACCGAGAAAACGAATCGAACTCTTGAAAATGAGCTTTCCAACGCTCGATTAGTCGTTGCCCTGAACCGAGAAAACGAATCGAACTCTTGAAAATGAGCTTTCCAACGCTCGATCAGTCGTTGCCCTGAACCGAGAAAACGAATCGAACTCTTGAAAATGAGCTTTCCAACGCTCGATCAGTCGTTGCCCTGAACCGAGAAAACGAATCGAACTCTTGAAAATGACTTTTTTACTTCTCGATCAGTCGTTGCCCTGAACCAAGAAAACGAATCGAACTCTTGAAAATGAGCTTTCCAACGCTCGATCAGTCGTTGCCCTGAACCAAGAAAACAAATCGAACTCTTGAAAATGAGCTTTCCAACGCTCGATCAGTCGTTGCCCTGAACCAAGAAAACGAATCGAACTCTTGAAAATGAGCTTTCCAACGCTCGATCAGTCGTTGCCCTGAACCGAGAAAACGAATCGAACTCTTGAAAATGAGCTTTCCAACGCTCGATCAGTCGTTGCCCTGAACCAAGAAAACGAATCGAACTCTTGAAAATGACCTTTCTACTGGTCGATCAATCGTTGCCCTGAACCAAGAAAACGAATCGAACTCTTGAAAACGAGCTTTCCAACGCTCGATCAGTCGTTGCCCTGAACCAAGAAAACGAATCGAACTCTTGAAAATGAGCTTTCCAACGCTCGATCAGTCGTTGCCCTGAACCGAGAAAACGAATCGAACTCTTGAGAATGACCTTTCCAACGCTCGATCAGTCGTTGCCCTGAACCAAGAAAACGAATCGAACTCTTGAAAACGAGCTTTCCAACGCTCGATCAGTCGTTGCCCTGAACCAAGAAAACGAATCGAACTCTTGAAAACGAGCTTTCCAACGCTCGATCAGTCGTTGCCCTGAACCAAGAAAACGAATCGAACTCTTGAAAATGAGCTTTCCAACGCTCGATCAGTCGTTGCCCTGAACCAAGAAAACGAATCGAACTCTTGAAAATGAGCTTTCCAACGCTCGATCAGTCGTTGCCCTGAACCGAGAAAACGAATCGAACTCTTGAAAATGAGCTTTCCAACGCTCGATCAGTCGTTGCCCTGAACCAAGAAAACGAATCAAACTCTTGAAAATGAGCTTTCCAACGCTCGATCAGTCGTTGCCCTGAACCGAGAAAACGAATCGAACTCTTGAAAATGAGCTTTCCAACGCTCGATCAGTCGTTGCCCTGAACCAAGAAAACGAATCGAACTCTTGAAAATGAGCTTTCCAACGCTCGATCAGTCGTTGCCCTGAACCGAGAAAACGAATCGAACTCTTGAAAATGAGCTTTCCAACGCTCGATCAGTCGTTGCCCTGAACCAAGAAAACGAATCGAACTCTTGAAAATGAGCTTTCCAACGCTCGATCAGTCGTTGCCCTGAACCGAGAAAACGAATCGAACTCTTGAAAATGAGCTTTCCAACGCTCGATCAGTCGTTGCCCTGAACCGAGAAAACGAATCGAACTCTTGAAAATGAGCTTTCCAACGCTCGATCAGTCGTTGCCCTGAACCAAGAAAACGAATCGAACTCTTGAAAATGAGCTTTCCAACGCTCGATCAGTCGTTGCCCTAAACCAAGAAAACGAATCGAACTCTTGAAAATGACCTTTCTACTGGTCGATCAATCGTTGCCCTGAACCAAGAAAACGAATCGAACTCTTGAAAACGAGCTTTCCAACGCTCGATCAGTCGTTGCCCTGAACCAAGAAAACGAATCGAACTCTTGAAAATGAGCTTTCCAACGCTCGATCAGTCGTTGCCCTGAACCAAGAAAACGAATCGAACTCTTGAAAATGAGCTTTCCAACGCTCGATCAATCGTTGCCCTGAACCAAGAAAACGAATCGAACTCTTGAAAACGAGCTTTCCAACACTTGATCAGTCGTTGCCCTGAACCGAGAAAACGAATCGAACTCTTGAAAATGAGCTTTCCAACGCTCGATCAGTCGTTGCCCTGAACCAAGAAAACGAATCGAACTCTTGAAAATGAGCTTTCCAACGCTCGATCAGTCGTTGCCCTGAACCAAGAAAACGAATCGAACTCTTGAAAATGAGCTTTCCAACGCTCGATCAGTCGTTGCCCTGAACCGAGAAAACGAATCGAACTCTTGAAAATGAGCTTTCCAACGCTCGATCAGTCGTTGCCCTGAACCGAGAAAACGAATCGAACTCTTGAAAATGAGCTTTCCAACGCTCGATCAGTCGTTGCCCTGAACCGAGAAAACGAATCGAACTCTTGAAAATGAGCTTTCCAACGCTCGATCAGTCGTTGCCCTGAACCGAGAAAACGAATCGAACTCTTGAAAATGACTTTTCTACTTCTCGATCAGTCGTTGCCCTGAACCAAGAAAACGAATCGAACTCTTGAAAATGAGCTTTCCAACGCTCGATCAGTCGTTGCCCTGAACCAAGAAAACGAATCGAACTCTTGAAAATGAGCTTTCCAACGCTCGATCAGTCGTTGCCCTGAACCGAGAAAACGAATCGAACTCTTGAAAATGAGCTTTCCAACGCTCGATCAGTCGTTGCCCTGAACCAAGAAAACGAATCGAACTCTTGAAAATGAGCTTTCCAACACTCGACCAGTCGTTGCCCTGAACCAAGAAAACGAATCGAACTCTTGAAAATGAGCTTTCCAACGCTCGATCAGTCGTTGCCCTGAACCAAGAAAACGAATCGAACTCTTGAAAATGAGCTTTTTACTGCTCGATCAGTCGTTGCCCTGAACCAAGAAAACGAATCGAACTCTTGAAAATGAGCTTTCCAACGCTCGATCAGTCGTTGCCCTGAACCAAGAAAACGAATCGAACTCTTGAAAATGAGCTTTCCAACGCTCGACCAGTCGTTGCCCTGAACCAAGAAAACGAATCGAACTCTTGAAAATGAGCTTTCCAACGCTCGATCAGTCGTTGCCCTGAACCAAGAAAACGAATCGAACTCTTGAAAATGAGCTTTCTACTGCTCGATCAGTCGTTGCCCTGAACCAAGAAAACGAATCGAACTCTTGAAAATGAGCTTTCCAACGCTCGATCAGTCGTTGCCCTGAACCAAGAAAACGAATCGAACTCTTGAAAATGAGCTTTCCAACGCTCGATCAGTCGTTGCCCTGAACCGAGAAAACGAATCGAACTCTTGAAAATGAGCTTTCCAACGCTCGATCAGTCGTTGCCCTGAACCAAGAAAACGAATCGAACTCTTGAAAATGAGCTTTCCAACGCTCGATCAGTCGTTGCCCTGAACCGAGAAAACGAATCGAACTCTTGAAAATGAGCTTTCCAACGCTCGATCAGTCGTTGCCCTGAACCAAGAAAACGAATCGAACTCTTGAAAATGAGCTTTCCAACGCTCGATCAGTCGTTGCCCTAAACCGAGAAAACGAATCGAACTCTTGAAAATGAGCTTTCCAACGCTCGATCAGTCGTTGCCCTGAACCGAGAAAACGAATCGAACTCTTGAAAATGAGCTTTCCAACGCTCGATCAGTCGTTGCCCTGAACCGAGAAAACGAATCGAACTCTTGAAAATGAGCTTTCCAACGCTCGATCAGTCGTTGCCCTGAACCGAGAAAACGAATCGAACTCTTGAAAATGAGCTTTCCAACGCTCGATCAGTCGTTGCCCTGAACCAAGAAAACGAATCGAACTCTTGAAAATGAGCTTTCCAACGCTCGATCAGTCGTTGCCCTAAACCAAGAAAACGAATCGAACTCTTGAAAATGACCTTTCTACTGGTCGATCAATCGTTGCCCTGAACCGAGAAAACGAATCGAACTTTTGAAAACGAGCTTTCCAACGCTCGATCAGTCGTTGCCCTGAACCGAGAAAACGAATCGAACTCTTGAAAATGAGCTTTCCAACGCTCGATCAGTCGTTGCCCTGAACCAAGAAAACGAATCGAACTCTTGAGAATGACCTTTCCAACGCTCGATCAGTCGTTGCCCTGAACCAAGAAAACGAATCGAACTCTTGAAAATGAGCTTTCCAACGCTCGATCAGTCGTTGCCCTGAACCAAGAAAACGAATCGAACTTTTGAAAATGAGCTTTCCAACACTTGATCAGTCGTTGCCCTGAACCGAGAAAACGAATCGAACTCTTGAAAATGAGCTTTCCAACGCTCGATCAGTCGTTGCCCTGAACCAAGAAAACGAATCGAACTCTTGAAAATGAGCTTTCCAACACTTGATCAGTCGTTGCCCTGAACCGAGAAAACGAATCGAACTCTTGAAAATGAGCTTTCCAACGCTCGATCAGTCGTTGCCCTGAACCGAGAAAACGAATCGAACTCTTGAAAATGAGCTTTCCAACGCTCGATCAGTCGTTGCCCTGAACCGAGAAAACGAATCGAACTCTTGAAAATGAGCTTTCCAACGCTCGATCAGTCGTTGCCCTGAACCAAGAAAACGAATCGAACTCTTGAAAATGAGCTTTCCAACGCTCGATCAGTCGTTGCCCTGAACCGAGAAAACGAATCGAACTCTTGAAAATGAGCTTTCCAACGCTCGATCAGTCGTTGCCCTGAACCAAGAAAACGAATCGAACTCTTGAAAATGAGCTTTCCAACGCTCGATCAGTCGTTGCCCTGAACCGAGAAAACGAATCGAACTCTTGAAAATGAGCTTTCCAACGCTCGATCAGTCGTTGCCCTGAACCGAAAAAACGAATCGAACTCTTGAAAATGAGCTTTCCAACGCTCGATCAGTCGTTGCCCTGAACCGAGAAAACGAATCGAACTCTTGAAAATGAGCTTTCCAACGCTCGATCAGTCGTTGCCCTGAACCAAGAAAACGAATCGAACTCTTGAAAATGAGCTTTCTACTGGTCGATCAGTCGTTGCCCTGAACCAAGAAAACGAATCGAACTCTTGAAAATGAGCTTTCCAACGCTCGATCAGTCGTTGCCCTGAACCAAGAAAACGAATCGAACTCTTGAAAATGAGCTTTCCAACGCTCGATCAGTCGTTGCCCTGAACCGAGAAAACGAATCGAACTCTTGAGAATGACCTTTCCAACGCTCGATCAGTCGTTGCCCTGAACCAAGAAAACGAATCGAACTCTTGAAAATGAGCTTTCCAACGCTCGATCAGTCGTTGCCCTGAACCGAGAAAACGAATCGAACTCTTGAAAATGAGCTTTCCAACGCTCGATCAGTCGTTGCCCTGAACCAAGAAAACGAATCGAACTCTTGAAAATGAGCTTTCCAACGCTCGATCAGTCGTTGCCCTGAACCGAGAAAACGAATCGAACTCTTGAAAATGAGCTTTCCAACGCTCGATCAGTCGTTGCCCTGAACCGAGAAAACGAATCGAACTCTTGAAAATGAGCTTTCCAACGCTCGATCAGTCGTTGCCCTGAACCGAGAAAACGAATCGAACTCTTGAAAATGAGCTTTCCAACGCTCGATCAGTCGTTGCCCTGAACCAAGAAAACGAATCGAACTCTTGAAAATGACTTTTCTACTTCTCGATCAGTCGTTGCCCTGAACCAAGAAAACGAATCGAACTCTTGAAAATGAGCTTTCCAACGCTCGATCAGTCGTTGCCCTGAACCAAGAAAACGAATCGAACTCTTGAAAATGAGCTTTCCAACGCTCGATCAGTTGTTGCCCTGAACCGAGAAAACGAATCGAACTCTTGAAAATGAGCTTTCCAACGCTCGATCAGTCGTTGCCCTGAACCAAGGAAACGAATCGAACTCTTGAAAATGAGCTTTCCAACGCTCGACCAGTCGTTGCCCTGAACCGAGAAAACGAATCGAACTCTTGAAAATGAGCTTTCCAACGCTCGATCAGTCGTTGCCCTGAACCAAGAAAACGAATCGAACTCTTGAAAATGAGCTTTCTACTGCTCGATCAGTCGTTGCCCTGAACCGAGAAAACGAATCGAACTCTTGAAAATGAGCTTTCCAACGCTCGATCAGTCGTTGCCCTGAACCAAGAAAACGAATCGAACTCTTGAAAATGAGCTTTCCAACGCTCGATCAGTCGTTGCCCTGAACCGAGAAAACGAATCGAACTCTTGAAAATGAGCTTTCCAACGCTCGATCAGTCGTTGCCCTGAACCAAGAAAACGAATCGAACTCTTGAAAATGACCTTTCTACTGGTCGATCAATCGTTGCCCTGAACCAAGAAAACGAATCGAACTCTTGAAAACGAGCTTTCCAACGCTCGATCAGTCGTTGCCCTGAACCAAGAAAACGAATCGAACTCTTGAAAATGAGCTTTCCAACGCTCGATCAGTCGTTGCCCTGAACCGAGAAAACGAATCGAACTCTTGAAAATGACCTTTCCAACGCTCGATCAGTCGTTGCCCTGAACCAAGAAAACGAATCGAACTCTTGAAAATGAGCTTTCCAACGCTCGATCAGTCGTTGCCCTGAACCAAGAAAACGAATCGAACTCTTGAAAATGAGCTTTCCAACGCTCGATCAGTCGTTGCCCTGAACCAAGAAAACGAATCGAACTCTTGAAAATGAGCTTTCCAACGCTCGATCAGTCGTTGCCCTGAACCAAGAAAACGAATCGAACTCTTGAAAATGAGCTTTCCAACGCTCGATCAGTCGTTGCCCTGAACCGAGAAAACGAATCGAACTCTTGAAAATGAGCTTTCCAACGCTCGATCAGTCGTTGCCCTGAACCAAGAAAACGAATCGAACTCTTGAAAATGACCTTTCTACTGGTCGATCAATCGTTGCCCTGAACCAAGAAAACGAATCGAACTCTTGAAAACGAGCTTTCCAACGCTCGATCAGTCGTTGCCCTGAACCAAGAAAACGAATCGAACTCTTGAAAATGAGCTTTCCAACGCTCGATCAGTTGTTGCCCTGAACCGAGAAAACGAATCGAACTCTTGAAAATGAGCTTTCCAACGCTCGATCAGTCGTTGCCCTGAACCAAGAAAACGAATCGAACTCTTGAAAATGAGCTTTCCAACGCTCGACCAGTCGTTGCCCTGAACCAAGAAAACGAATCGAACTCTTGAAAATGAGCTTTCCAACGCTCGATCAGTCGTTGCCCTGAACCAAGAAAACGAATCGAACTCTTGAAAATGAGCTTTCTACTACTCGATCAGTCGTTGCCCTGAACCGAGAAAACGAATCGAACTCTTGAAAATGAGCTTTCCAACGCTCGATCAGTCGTTGCCCTGAACCAAGAAAACGAATCGAACTCTTGAAAATGAGCTTTCCAACGCTCGATCAGTCGTTGCCCTGAACCGAGAAAACGAATCGAACTCTTGAAAATGAGCTTTCCAACGCTCGATCAGTCGTTGCCCTGAACCAAGAAAACGAATCGAACTCTTGAAAATGACCTTTCTACTGGTCGATCAATCGTTGCCCTGAACCAAGAAAACGAATCGAACTCTTGAAAACGAGCTTTCCAACGCTCGATCAGTCGTTGCCCTGAACCAAGAAAACGAATCGAACTCTTGAAAATGAGCTTTCCAACGCTCGATCAGTCGTTGCCCTGAACCGAGAAAACGAATCGAACTCTTGAAAATGAGCTTTCCAACGCTCGATCAGTCGTTGCCCTGAACCAAGAAAACGAATCGAACTCTTGAAAATGAGCTTTCCAACGCTCGATCAGTCGTTGCCCTGAACCAAGAAAACGAATCGAACTCTTGAAAATGAGCTTTCCAACGCTCGATCAGTCGTTGCCCTGAACCGAGAAAACGAATCGAACTCTTGAAAATGAGCTTTCCAACGCTCGATCAGTCGTTGCCCTGAACCAAGAAAACGAATCGAACTCTTGAAAATGAGCTTTCCAACGCTCGATCAGTCGTTGCCCTGAACCGAGAAAACGAATCGAACTCTTGAAAATGAGCTTTCCAACGCTCGATCAGTCGTTGCCCTGAACCAAGAAAACGAATCGAACTCTTGAAAATGACCTTTCTACTGGTCGATCAATCGTTGCCCTGAACCAAGAAAACGAATCGAACTCTTGAAAATGAGCTTTCCAACGCTCGATCAGTCGTTGCCCTGAACCAAGAAAACGAATCGAACTCTTGAAAATGAGCTTTCCAACGCTCGATCAGTCGTTGCCCTGAACCAAGAAAACGAATCGAACTCTTGAGAATGAGCTTTCCAACGCTCGATCAGTCGTTGCCCTGAACCAAGAAAACGAATCGAACTCTTGAAAATGAGCTTTCCAACGCTCGATCAGTCGTTGCCCTGAACCCAGAAAACGAATCGAACTCTTGAAAACGAGCTTTCCAACGCTCGATCAGTCGTTGCCCTGAACCAAGAAAACGAATCGAACTCTTGAAAATGACCTTTCTACTGGTCGATCAATCGTTGCCCTGAACCAAGAAAACGAATCGAACTCTTGAAAACGAGCTTTCCAACGCTCGATCAGTCGTTGCCCTGAACCAAGAAAACGAATCGAACTCTTGAAAATGAGCTTTCCAACGCTCGATCAGTCGTTGCCCTGAACCAAGAAAACGAATCGAACTCTTGAGAATGACCTTTCCAACGCTCGATCAGTCGTTGCCCTGAACCGAGAAAACGAATCGAACTCTTGAAAATGAGCTTTCCAACGCTCGATCAGTCGTTGCCCTGAACCAAGAAAACGAATCGAACTCTTGAAAACGAGCTTTCCAACGCTCGATCAGTCGTTGCCCTGAACCAAGAAAACGAATCGAACTCTTGAAAATGAGCTTTCCAACGCTCGATCAGTCGTTGCCCTGAACCAAGGAAACAAATCGAACTCTTGAAAATGAGCTTTCCAACGCTCGATCAGTCGTTGCCCTGAACCGAGAAAACGAATCCAACTCTTGAGAATGACCTTTCCAACGCTCGATCAGTCGTTGCCCTGAACCAAGAAAACGAATCGAACTCTTGAAAATGAGCTTTCCAACGCTCGATCAGTCGTTGCCCTGAACCGAGAAAACGAATCGAACTCTTGAAAATGAGCTTTCCAACGCTCGATCAGTCGTTGCCCTGAACCAAGAAAACGAATCGAACTCTTGAAAATGAGCTTTCCAACGCTCGATCAGTCGTTGCCCTGAACCGAGAAAACGAATCGAACTCTTGAAAATGAGCTTTCCAACGCTCGATCAGTCGTTGCCCTGAACCAAGAAAACGAATCGAACTCTTGAAAACGAGCTTTCCAACGCTCGATCAGTCGTTGCCCTGAACCAAGAAAACGAATCGAACTCTTGAAAATGAGCTTTCCAACGCTCGATCAGTCGTTGCCCTGAACCGAGAAAACGAATCGAACTCTTGAAAATGAGCTTTCCAACGCTCGATCAGTCGTTGCCCTGAACCAAGAAAACGAATCGAACTCTTGAAAATGAGCTTTCCAACGCTCGATCAGTCGTTGCCCTAAACCAAGAAAACGAATCGAACTCTTGAAAATGACCTTTCTACTGGTCGATCAATCGTTGCCCTGAACCAAGAAAACGAATCGAACTCTTGAAAACGAGCTTTCCAACGCTCGATCAGTCGTTGCCCTGAACCAAGAAAACGAATCGAACTCTTGAAAATGAGCTTTCCAACGCTCGATCAGTCGTTGCCCTGAACCAAGAAAACGAATCGAACTCTTGAAAATGAGCTTTCCAACGCTCGATCAATCGTTGCCCTGAACCAAGAAAACGAATCGAACTCTTGAAAATGAGCTTTCCAACACTTGATCAGTCGTTGCCCTGAACCGAGAAAACGAATCGAACTCTTGAAAATGAGCTTTCCAACGCTCGATCAGTCGTTGCCCTGAACCAAGAAAACGAATCGAACTCTTGAAAATGAGCTTTCCAACGCTCGATCAGTCGTTGCCCTGAACCAAGAAAACGAATCGAACTCTTGAAAATGAGCTTTCCAACGCTCGATCAGTCGTTGCCCTGAACCGAGAAAACGAATCGAACTCTTGAAAATGAGCTTTCCAACGCTCGATCAGTCGTTGCCCTGAACCGAGAAAACGAATCGAACTCTTGAAAATGAGCTTTCCAACGCTCGATCAGTCGTTGCCCTGAACCGAGAAAACGAATCGAACTCTTGAAAATGAGCTTTCCAACGCTCGATCAGTCGTTGCCCTGAACCGAGAAAACGAATCGAACTCTTGAAAATGACTTTTCTACTTCTCGATCAGTCGTTGCCCTGAACCAAGAAAACGAATCGAACTCTTGAAAATGAGCTTTCCAACGCTCGATCAGTCGTTGCCCTGAACCAAGAAAACGAATCGAACTCTTGAAAATGAGCTTTCCAACGCTCGATCAGTCGTTGCCCTGAACCAAGAAAACGAATCGAACTCTTGAAAATGAGCTTTCCAACGCTCGATCAGTCGTTGCCCTGAACCAAGAAAACGAATCGAACTCTTGAAAATGAGCTTTCCAACGCTCGATCAGTCGTTGCCCTGAACCAAGAAAACGAATCGAACTCTTGAAAATGAGCTTTCTACTGCTCGATCAGTCGTTGCCCTGAACCGAGAAAACGAATCGAACTCTTGAAAATGAGCTTTCCAACGCTCGATCAGTCGTTGCCCTGAACCGAGAAAACGAATCGAACTCTTGAAAATGAGCTTTCCAACGCTCGATCAGTCGTTGCCCTGAACCAAGAAAACGAATCGAACTCTTGAAAATGAGCTTTCCAACGCTCGATCAGTCGTTGCCCTGAACCGAGAAAACGAATCGAACTCTTGAAAATGAGCTTTCCAACGCTCGATCAGTCGTTGCCCTGAACCAAGAAAA
Organism: Trididemnum clinides; assembly: GCA_963675345.1. Classification (NCBI taxonomy): domain Eukaryota; kingdom Metazoa; phylum Chordata; class Ascidiacea; order Aplousobranchia; family Didemnidae; genus Trididemnum; species Trididemnum clinides. The sequence continues at coordinate 49,922 of CAVLYW010000138.1, forward strand.
CGAATCGAACTCTTGAAAATGAGCTTTCCAACGCTCGATCAGTCGTTGCCCTGAACCGAGAAAACGAATCGAACTCTTGAAAATGAGCTTTCCAACGCTCGATCAGTCGTTGCCCTGAACCAAGAAAACGAATCGAACTCTTGAAAATGAGCTTTCCAACGCTCGATCAGTCGTTGCCCTGAACCAAGAAAACGAATCGAACTCTTGAAAATGAGCTTTCCAACGCTCGATCAGTCGTTGCCCTGAACCAAGAAAACGAATCGAACTCTTGAAAATGAGCTTTCCAACGCTCGATCAGTCGTTGCCCTGAACCAAGAAAACGAATCGAACTCTTGAAAATGAGCTTTCCAACGCTCGATCAGTCGTTGCCCTAAACCGAGAAAACGAATCGAACTCTTGAAAATGACCTTTCTACTGGTCGATCAATCGTTGCCCTGAACCAAGAAAACGAATCGAACTCTTGAAAACGAGCTTTCCAACGCTCGATCAGTCGTTGCCCTGAACCAAGAAAACGAATCGAACACTTGAAAATGAGCTTTCCAACGCTCGATCAGTCGTTGCCCTGAACCAAGAAAACGAATCGAACTCTTGAAAATGAGCTTTCCAACACTTGATCAGTCGTTGCCCTGAACCGAGAAAACGAATCGAACTCTTGAAAATGAGCTTTCCAACGCTCGATCAGTCGTTGCCCTGAACCAAGAAAACGAATCGAACTCTTGAAAATGAGCTTTCCAACGCTCGATCAGTCGTTGCCCTGAACCAAGAAAACGAATCGAACTCTTGAAAATGAGCTTTCCAACGCTCGATCAGTCGTTGCCCTGAACCGAGAAAACGAATCGAACTCTTGAAAATGAGCTTTCCAACGCTCGATCAGTCGTTGCCCTGAACCGAGAAAACGAATCGAACTCTTGAAAATGAGCTTTCCAACGCTCGATCAGTCGTTGCCCTGAACCGAGAAAACGAATCGAACTCTTGAAAATGAGCTTTCCAACGCTCGATCAGTCGTTGCCCTGAACCGAGAAAACGAATCGAACTCTTGAAAATGAGCTTTCCAACGCTCGATCAGTCGTTGCCCTGAACCAAGAAAACGAATCGAACTCTTGAAAATGAGCTTTCCAACGCTCGATCAGTCGTTGCCCTGAACCGAGAAAACGAATCGAACTCTTGAAAATGAGCTTTCCAACGCTCGATCAGTCGTTGCCCTGAACCAAGAAAACGAATCGAACTCTTGAAAATGAGCTTTCCAACGCTCGATCAGTCGTTGCCCTGAACCAAGAAAACGAATCGAACTCTTGAAAATGAGCTTTCCAACGCTCGATCAGTCGTTGCCCTAAACCAAGAAAACGAATCGAACTCTTGAAAATGATCTTTCTACTGGTCGATCAATCGTTGCCCTGAACCAAGAAAACGAATCGAACTCTTGAAAACGAGCTTTCCAACGCTCGATCAGTCGTTGCCCTGAACCAAGAAAACGAATCGAACTCTTGAAAATGAGCTTTCCAACGCTCGATCAGTCGTTGCCCTGAACCAAGAAAACGAATCGAACTCTTGAGACTGACCTTTCCAACGCTCGATCAGTCGTTGCCCTGAACCAAGAAAACGAATCGAACTCTTGAAAATGAGCTTTCCAACGCTCGATCAGTCGTTGCCCTGAACCAAGAAAACGAATCGAACTCTTGAAAATGAGCTTTCCAACACTTGATCAGTCGTTGCCCTGAACCGAGAAAACGAATCGAACTCTTGAAAATGAGCTTTCCAACGCTCGATCAGTCGTTGCCCTGAACCAAGAAAACGAATCGAACTCTTGAAAATGAGCTTTCCAACGCTCGATCAGTCGTTGCCCTGAACCAAGAAAACGAATCGAACTCTTGAAAATGAGCTTTCCAACGCTCGATCAGTCGTTGCCCTGAACCGAGAAAACGAATCGAACTCTTGAAAATGAGCTTTCCAACGCTCGATCAGTCGTTGCCCTGAACCGAGAAAACGAATCGAACTCTTGAAAATGAGCTTTCCAACGCTCGATCAGTCGTTGCCCTGAACCGAGAAAACGAATCGAACTCTTGAAAATGACTTTTCTACTTCTCGATCAGTCGTTGCCCTGAACCAAGAAAACGAATCGAACTCTTGAAAATGAGCTTTCCAACGCTCGATCAGTCGTTGCCCTGAACCGAGAAAACGAATCGAACTCTTGAAAATGAGCTTTCCAACGCTCGATCAGTCGTTGCCCTGAACCGAGAAAACGAATCGAACTCTTGAAAATGAGCTTTCCAACGCTCGATCAGTCGTTGCCCTGAACCAAGAAAACGAATCGAACTCTTGAAAATGAGCTTTCCAACGCTCGACCAGTCGTTGCCCTGAACCAAGAAAACGAATCGAACTCTTGAAAATGAGCTTTCCAACGCTCGATCAGTCGTTGCCCTGAACCAAGAAAACGAATCGAACTCTTGAAAATGAGCTTTCTACTGCTCGATCAGTCGTTGCCCTGAACCGAGAAAACGAATCGAACTCTTGAAAATGAGCTTTCCAACGCTCGATCAGTCGTTGCCCTGAACCAAGAAAACGAATCGAACTCTTGAAAATGAGCTTTCCAACGCTCGATCAGTCGTTGCCCTGAACCGAGAAAACGAATCGAACTCTTGAAAATGAGCTTTCCAACGCTCGATCAGTCGTTGCCCTGAACCAAGAAAACGAATCGAACTCTTGAAAATGAGCTTTCCAACGCTCGATCAGTCGTTGCCCTGAACCAAGAAAACGAATCGAACTCTTGAAAATGAGCTTTCCAACGCTCGATCAGTCGTTGCCCTGAACCGAGAAAACGAATCGAACTCTTGAAAATGAGCTTTCCAACGCTCGATCAGTCGTTGCCCTGAACCGAGAAAACGAATCGAACTCTTGAAAATGAGCTTTCCAACGCTCGATCAGTCGTTGCCCTGAACCAAGAAAACGAATCGAACTCTTGAAAATGAGCTTTCCAACGCTCGATCAGTCGTTGCCCTGAACCGAGAAAACGAATCGAACTCTTGAAAATGAGCTTTCCAACGCTCGATCAGTCGTTGCCCTGAACCAAGAAAACGAATCGAACTCTTGAAAATGAGCTTTCCAACGCTCGATCAGTCGTTGCCCTGAACCAAGAAAACGAATCGAACTCTTGAAAATGAGCTTTCCAACGCTCGATCAGTCGTTGCCCTGAACCAAGAAAACGAATCGAACTCTTGAAAACGAGCTTTCCAACGCTCGATCAGTCGTTGCCCTGAACCAAGAAAACGAATCGAACTCTTGAAAATGAGCTTTCCAACGCTCGATCAGTCGTTGCCCTGAACCGAGAAAACGAATCGAACTCTTGAAAATGAGCTTTCCAACGCTCGATCAGTCGTTGCCCTGAACCAAGAAAACGAATCGAACTCTTGAAAATGAGCTTTCCAACGCTCGATCAGTCGTTGCCCTGAACCAAGAAAACGAATCGAACTCTTGAAAATGAGCTTTCCAACGCTCGATCAGTCGTTGCCCTGAACCAAGAAAACAAATCGAACTCTTGAAAATGAGCTTTCCAACGCTCGATCAGTCGTTGCCCTGAACCGAGTAAACGAATCGAACTCTTGAAAATGAGCTTTCCAACGCTCGATCAGTCGTTGCCCTGAACCAAGAAAACGAATCGAACTCTTGAAAATGAGCTTTCCAACGCTCGATCAGTCGTTGCCCTGAACCGAGAAAACGAATCGAACTCTTGAAAATGAGCTTTCCAACGCTCGATCAGTCGTTGCCCTGAACCGAGAAAACGAATCGAACTCTTGAAAATGAGCTTTCCAACGCTCGATCAGTCGTTGCCCTGAACCGAGAAAACGAATCGAACTCTTGAAAATGAGCTTTCCAACGCTCGATCAGTCGTTGCTGCCCTGAACCAAGAAAACGAATCGAACTCTTGAAAATGAGCTTTCCAACGCTTGATCAGTCGTTGCCCTGAACCAAGAAAACGAATCGAACTCTTGAAAATGAGCTTTCAACGCTCGATCAGTCGTTGCCCTGAACCGAGAAAACGAATCGAACTCTTGAAAATGAGCTTTCCAACGCTCGATCAGTCGTTGCCCTGAACCAAGAAAACGAATCGAACTCTTGAAAATGAGCTTTCCAACGCTCGATCAGTCGTTGCCCTGAACCAAGAAAACGAATCGAACTCTTGAAAATGAGCTTTCCAACGCTCGATCAGTCGTTGCCCTGAACCAAGAAAACGAATCGAACTCTTGAAAATGAGCTTTCCTACTGCTCGATCAGTCGTTGCCCTGAACCGAGAAAACGAATCGAACTCTTGAAAATGAGCTTTCCAACGCTCGATCAGTCGTTGCCCTGAACCAAGAAAACGAATCGAACTCTTGAAAATGAGCTTTCCAACGCTCGATCAGTCGTTGCCCTGAACCAAGAAAACGAATCGAACTCTTGAAAATGAGCTTTCCAACGCTCGATCAGTCGTTGCCCTGAACCAAGAAAACGAATCGAACTCTTGAAAATGAGCTTTCCAACGCTTGATCAGTCGTTGCCCTGAACCGAGAAAACGAATCGAACTCTTGAAAACGAGCTTTCCAACGCTCGATCAGTCGTTGCCCTGAACCAAGAAAACGAATCGAACTCTTGAAAATGAGCTTTCCAACGCTCGATCAGTCGTTGCCCTGAACCAAGAAAACAAATCGAACTCTTGAAAATGAGCTTTCCAACGCTCGATCAGTCGTTGCCCTGAACCAAGAAAACGAATCGAACTCTTGAAAATGAGCTTTCCAACGCTCGATCAGTCGTTGCCCTGAACCGAGAAAACGAATCGAACTCTTGAAAATGAGCTTTCCAACGCTCGATCAGTCGTTGCCCTGAACCAAGAAAACGAATCGAACTCTTGAAAATGAGCTTTCCAACGCTCGATCAGTCGTTGCCCTGAACCGAGAAAACGAATCGAACTCTTGAAAATGAGCTTTCCAACACTCGATCAGTCGTTGCCCTGAACCGAGAAAACGAATCGAACTCTTGAAAATGAGCTTTCCAACGCTCGATCAGTCGTTGCCCTGAACCGAGAAAACGAATCGAACTCTTGAAAATGAGCTTTCCAACGCTCGATCAGTCGTTGCCCTGAACCAAGAAAACGAATCGAACTCTTGAAAATGAGCTTTCCAACGCTCGATCAGTCGTTGCCCTGAACCGAGAAAACGAATCGAACTCTTGAAAATGAGCTTTCCAACGCTCGATCAGTCGTTGCCCTGAACCAAGAAAACGAATCGAACTCTTGAAAATGAGCTTTCCAACGCTCGATCAGTCGTTGCCCTGAACCGAGAAAACGAATCGAACTCTTAAAATGAGCTTTCCAACGCTCGATCAGTCGTTGCCCTGAACCAAGAAAACGAATCGAACTCTTGAAAATGAGCTTTCCAACGCTTGATCAGTCGTTGCCCTGAACCAAGAAAACGAATCGAACTCTTGAAAATGAGCTTTCCAACGCTCGATCAGTCGTTGCCCTGAACCGAGAAAACGAATCGAACTCTTAAAAATGAGCTTTCCAACGCTTGATCAGTCGTTGCCCTGAACCAAGAAAACGAATCGAACTCTTGAAAATGAGCTTTCCAACGCTCGATCAGTCGTTGCCCTGAACCGAGAAAACGAATCGAACTCTTGAAAATGAGCTTTCCAACGCTCGATCAGTCGTTGCCCTGAACCAAGAAAACGAATCGAACTCTTGAAAATGAGCTTTCCAACGCTCGATCAGTCGTTGCCCTGAACCAAGAAAACGAATCGAACTCTTGAAAATGAGCTTTCCAACGCTCGATCAGTCGTTGCCCTGAACCAAGAAAACGAATCGAACTCTTGAAAATGAGCTTTCCAACACTCGATCAGTCGTTGCCCTGAACCGAGAAAACGAATCGAACTCTTGAAAATGAGCTTTCCAACGCTCGATCAGTCGTTGCCCTGAACCGAGAAAACGAATCGAACTCTTGAAAATGAGCTTTCCAACGCTCGATCAGTCGTTGCCCTGAACCAAGAAAACGAATCGAACTCTTGAAAATGAGCTTTCCAACGCTCGATCAGTCGTTGCCCTGAACCAAGAAAACAAATCGAACTCTTGAAAATGAGCTTTCCAACGTTCGATCAGTCGTTGCCCTGAACCGAGAAAACGAATCGAACTCTTGAAAATGACCTTTTTATTTCTCGATCAGTCGTTGCCCTGAACCAAGAAAACGAATCGAACTCTTGAAAATGAGCTTTCCAACGCTCGATCAGTCGTTGCCCTGAACCGAGAAAACGAATCGAACTCTTGAGAATGAGCTTTCCAACGCTTGATCAGTCGTTGCCCTGAACCAAGAAAACGAATCGAACTCTTGAAAATGAGCTTTCCAACGCTCGACCAGTCGTTGCCCTGAACCAAGAAAACGAATCGAACTCTTGAAAATGAGCTTTCCAACGCTCGATCAGTCGTTGCCCTGAACCAAGAAAACGAATCGAACTCTTGGGAATGAGCTTTCCAACGCTCGATCAGTCGTTGCCCTGAACCGAGAAAACGAATCGAACTCTTGAAAATGAGCTTTCCAACACTCGATCAGTCGTTGCCCTGAACCGAGAAAACGAATCGAGCTCTTGAAAATGAGCTTTCCAACGCTCGATCAGTCGTTGCCCTGAACCAAGAAAACGAATCGAACTCTTGAAAATGAGCTTTCTACTGCTCGATCAGTCGTTGCCCTGAACCGAGAAAACGAATCGAACTCTTGAAAATGAGCTTTCCAACGCTCGATCAGTCGTTGCCCTGAACCGAGAAAACGAATCGAACTCTTGAAAATGAGCTTTCCAACGCTCGATCAGTCGTTGCCCTGAACCAAGAAAACAAATCGAACTCTTGAAAATGAGCTTTCCAACGCTCGATCAGTCGTTGCCCTGAACCAAGAAAACGAATCGAACTCTTGAAAATGAGCTTTCCAACGCTCGATCAGTCGTTGCCCTGAACCAAGAAAACGAATCGAACTCTTGAAAATGAGCTTTCTACTGGTCGATCAATCGTTGCCCTGAACCAAGAAAACGAATCGAACTCTTGAAAATGAGCTTTCCAACGCTCGATCAGTCGTTGCCCTGAACCAAGAAAACGAATCGAACTCTTGAAAATGAGCTTTCCAACGCTCGATCAGTCGTTGCCCTGAACCAAGAAAACGAATCGAACTCTTGAAAATGAGCTTTCCAACGCTCGATCAGTCGTTGCCCTGAACCAAGAAAACGAATCGAGCTCTTGAAAATGAGCTTTCCAACGCTCGATCAGTCGTTGCCCTGAACCGAGAAAACGAATCGAACTCTTGAAAATGAGCTTTCCAACGCTCGATCAGTCGTTGCCCTGAACCAAGAAAACGAATCGAACTCTTGAAAATGAGCTTTCCAATGCTCGATCAGTCGTTGCCCTGAACCGAGAAAACGAATCGAACTCTTGAAAATGAGCTTTCCAACGCTCGATCAGTCGTTGCCCTGAACCAAGAAAACGAATCGAACTCTTGAAAATGAGCTTTCCAACGCTCGATCAGTCGTTGCCCTGAACCAAGAAAACGAATCGAACTCTTGAAAATGAGCTTTCCAACGCTCGATCAGTCGTTGCCCTGAACCGAGAAAACGAATCGAACTCTTGAAAATGACCTTTCCAACGCTCGATCAGTCGTTGCCCTGAACCGAGAAAACGAATCGAACTCTTGAAAATGAGCTTTCCAACGCTCGATCAGTTGCTGCCCTGAACCAAGAAAACGAATCGAACTCTTGAAAATGAGCTTTCCAACGCTCGATCAGTCGTTGCCCTGAACCAAGAAAACAAATCGAACTCTTGAAAATGAGCTTTCCAACGCTCGATCAGTCGTTGCCCTGAACCAAGAAAACGAATCGAACTCTTGAAAATGAGCTTTCCAACGCTCGATCAGTCGTTGCCCTGAACCGAGAAAACGAATCGAACTCTTGAAAATGAGCTTTCCAACGCTCGATCAGTCGTTGCCCTGAACCAAGAAAACGAATCGAACTCTTGAAAATGAGCTTTCCAACGCTCGATCAGTCGTTGCCCTGAACCGAGAAAACGAATCGAACTCTTGAAAATGAGCTTTCCAACACTCGATCAGTCGTTGCCCTGAACCGAGAAAACGAATCGAACTCTTGAAAATGAGCTTTCCAACGCTCGATCAGTCGTTGCCCTGAACCGAGAAAACGAATCGAACTCTTGAAAATGAGCTTTCCAACGCTCGATCAGTCGTTGCCCTGAACCAAGAAAACGAATCGAACTCTTGAAAATGAGCTTTCCAACGCTCGATCAGTCGTTGCCCTGAACCGAGAAAACGAATCGAACTCTTGAAAATGAGCTTTCCAACGCTCGATCAGTCGTTGCCCTGAACCAAGAAAACGAATCGAACTCTTGAAAATGAGCTTTCCAACGCTCGATCAGTCGTTGCCCTGAACCGAGAAAACGAATCGAACTCTTGAAAATGAGCTTTCCAACGCTCGATCAGTCGTTGCCCTGAACCAAGAAAACGAATCGAACTCTTGAAAATGAGCTTTCCAACGCTCGATCAGTCGTTGCCCTGAACCAAGAAAACGAATCGAACTCTTGAAAATGAGCTTTCCAACGCTCGATCAGTCGTTGCCCTGAACCGAGAAAACGAATCGAACTCTTAAAAATGAGCTTTCCAACGCTTGATCAGTCGTTGCCCTGAACCAAGAAAACGAATCGAACTCTTGAAAATGAGCTTTCCAACGCTCGATCAGTCGTTGCCCTGAACCGAGAAAACGAATCGAACTCTTGAAAATGAGCTTTCCAACGCTCGATCAGTCGTTGCCCTGAACCAAGAAAACGAATCGAACTCTTGAAAATGAGCTTTCCAACGCTCGATCAGTCGTTGCCCTGAACCAAGAAAACGAATCGAACTCTTGAAAATGAGCTTTCCAACGCTCGATCAGTCGTTGCCCTGAACCAAGAAAACGAATCGAACTCTTGAAAATGAGCTTTCCAACACTCGATCAGTCGTTGCCCTGAACCGAGAAAACGAATCGAACTCTTGAAAATGAGCTTTCCAACGCTCGATCAGTCGTTGCCCTGAACCAAGAAAACGAATCGAACTCTTGAAAATGAGCTTTCCAACGCTCGATCAGTCGTTGCCCTGAACCAAGAAAACGAATCGAACTCTTGAAAATGAGCTTTCCAACGCTCGATCAGTCGTTGCCCTGAACCAAGAAAACGAATCGAACTCTTGAAAATGAGCTTTCCAACGTTCGATCAGTCGTTGCCCTGAACCGAGAAAACGAATCGAACTCTTGAAAATGACCTTTCTACCTCTCGATCAGTCGTTGCCCTGAACCAAGAAAACGAATCGAACTCTTGAAAATGAGCTTTCCAACGCTCGATCAGTCGTTGCCCTGAACCGAGAAAACGAATCGAACTCTTGAGAATGAGCTTTCCAACGCGCGATCAGTCGTTGCCCTGAACCAAGAAAACGAATCGAACTCTTGAAAATGAGCTTTCCAACGCTCGACCAGTCGTTGCCCTGAACCAAGAAAACGAATCGAACTCTTGAAAATGAGCTTTCCAACGCTCGATCAGTCGTTGCCCTGAACCAAGAAAACGAATCGAACTCTTGGGAATGAGCTTTCCAACGCTCGATCAGTCGTTGCCCTGAACCGAGAAAACGAATCGAACTCTTGAAAATGAGCTTTCCAACACTCGATCAGTCGTTGCCCTGAACCGAGAAAACGAATCGAGCTCTTGAAAATGAGCTTTCCAACGCTCGATCAGTCGTTGCCCTGAACCAAGAAAACGAATCGAACTCTTGAAAATGAGCTTTCTACTGCTCGATCAGTCGTTGCCCTGAACCGAGAAAACGAATCGAACTCTTGAAAATGAGCTTTCCAACGCTCGATCAGTCGTTGCCCTGAACCGAGAAAACGAATCGAACTCTTGAAAATGAGCTTTCCAACGCTCGATCAGTCGTTGCCCTGAACCAAGAAAACGAATCGAACTCTTGAAAATGAGCTTTCCAACGCTCGATCAGTCGTTGCCCTGAACCAAGAAAACGAATCGAACTCTTGAAAATGAGCTTTCCAACGCTCGATCAGTCGTTGCCCTGAACCAAGAAAACAAATCGAACTCTTGAAAATGAGCTTTCCAACGCTCGATCAGTCGTTGCCCTGAACCAAGAAAACGAATCGAGCTCTTGAAAATGAGCTTTCCAACGCTCGATCAGTCGTTGCCCTGAACCGAGAAAACGAATCGAACTCTTGAAAATGAGCTTTCCAACGCTCGATCAGTCGTTGCCCTGAACCAAGAAAACGAATCGAACTCTTGAAAATGAGCTTTCCAATGCTCGATCAGTCGTTGCCCTGAACCGAGAAAACGAATCGAACTCTTGAAAATGAGCTTTCCAACGCTCGATCAGTCGTTGCCCTGAACCGAGAAAACGAATCGAACTCTTGAAAATGAGCTTTCCAACGCTCGATCAGTCGTTGCCCTGAACCAAGAAAACGAATCGAACTCTTGAAAATGAGCTTTCCAACGCTCGATCAGTCGTTGCCCTGAACCGAGAAAACGAATCGAACTCTTGAAAATGACCTTTCCAACGCTCGATCAGTCGTTGCCCTGAACCGAGAAAACGAATCGAACTCTTGAAAATGAGCTTTCCAACGCTCGATCAGTTGCTGCCCTGAACCAAGAAAACGAATCGAACTCTTGAAAATGAGCTTTCCAACGCTCGATCAGTCGTTGCCCTGAACCAAGAAAACGAATCGAACTCTTGAAAATGAGCTTTCCAACGCTCGATCAGTCGTTGCCCTGAACCAAGAAAACGAATCGAACTTCAAATCCATATGGAACCACAATTACAGGGTGATCAAGGTTTTGAACACATTAATCTAATGGTAATGTTCAATGCTGATTTTGCGAATGAGTGTATTGATCGAACCAATTTCAATGTCAAATCCAAACAAGCATGTATAATATTGTTCACAAACGCTTCAGTATAGTGTTGCAATTCATTTGTCTCAAACGATCAACCTAATCAATACATTACAAATTCCGTTATCAGATGTAACATGTCTTAATCAGCGTCTGAACCAAAGCGTTTGGGCCAAACTTCTGTGAATGCATAACCCAAGAATGATCTTGCGCATGAATGCATTGAATAAACCAGTTTTAATGTCAATGTTCAATCTTAATTACATGTTTGAAACGCTCAACCTGATCACTAAACATAACAAACTCAATGATGAGACTTGAAACTCTATATCGGCGTAAATGTGTGACGTTTACTATCAAACTTACAACTAGATAAAACACCAATCTAAATCGTTTGTTAATCATAAAATGATTAAAGTCTTGACCAGACCGTTTCAGAAGCACAACTTATTGATTGTGTTGCAAAATAATGTAAGAAAACTTGAAATCTCAAAGCTAACCAAACCAATACAAACGTGATGCTAAACACTTCATTATGTTGTTGGACTGCAATTATATGTTTGAAACACTCTACCGAAACACTAAACATAACAAACTCAATGATGAGACCTGCAACTGTGCAGTGCTGTAAATGTGTGAAGTTTACTATCAGTATTTACAAATATGCACAATAACAATCGAAATTCATTTGAATCACTATTTAACCATATTGTCAGATATCAAGGTTTTGACCTGACGATCATACATGTAGAACACAATGATGATTTAGCAAATGAGTGTATTATGTAAACCAATTCCAATGTGAAATGTTACAATCTATTTAAATGTCAGTTGTTGGATTATTGTATGTTTCAAATGTTCAACCAGATCACTAATCGTAACAATCCCAATGAGAAAAATCAAAACTGTGTATTACTGAAACTGAGCAATTGTCACTAATTATACTACAACTACGCCCAGCAACAATCCAAATCACTTCAAATCACGATTTGACCATAATATCAATAATTAAAGTCTTGACTCGACATTTGTACAACTATAACACAATGATGATACCGCAAAGAATTTATTTTTCTAATTCGAGATATCACATATAACCCTAACTTTAATCTTAACCCTACCCCTAACCCTAATCCTAATTTTAACGCTAACCCTAACCCTAACCTTAATCTTAACGTTAACTTTAACCCAAACCCTATTTTAACTTTAATCCTAACCTTAACCAGAATCGTAACCGTAACCATAGCCGTAAGCGTAACCCTAACCCTAATGTTAACCTTAACCGTCACCCTAACTTTAACCCTAATACTAATTTTAACTCTAACCTTAAACCTAAATTTAACCCTAACTTTAACCGTAACCTTAAACCTAACTTTAACGCTAACTTTCACCCTAACCCTAATACTAACTTTAAACATAAAGCAAGCTCTAACCCTAAACCCAATCCTAACCATATTCTTAAACTTAACATAAACCTAATCCTAATTCTAACCTTAAATTTATCCCTAATCCTAACTTTAACCCTAACCTTAACCTTAACCCCAACCTTAACCCTAACCCTAACCCTAATCTTCACCTTAACCCTAACCCTAACCCTAATCTTCACTTTAACTTTAACCCTAACCCTATTCCCAACACCAACTCTAACACTAACTTTAACCTTAATCTTTACATGCATTAAGTTTTACCATTAGAATAGTTTGTTCAAAATTTTGATCACATTGATATTGATGTTCAATAGTGATTTGCAGTGATTTCGATTACTTTTGTACATATTTGAAGGTTTGATAACAAATACCACACAATTACAGTAATACCCAAGTTGAGGTCTCATCATTGAGTCTGTTGCATTTAATGATGTGGTTGAGCACATGACACATACAATTACAATTGATCATTGATGATGAAATACACATAAATGCAGTAATACACAGTTTTTTGGAAATTTTAACATTGAAATAAGTCTATTTGGTCCATTTCGCAAAGTACACTCATTTGCGATATCATCATTGTGTTATAGTTGTACAAATGTCGAGTCAAGACCCTAATTAATGATATTATGGTCAAATCGTGATTATGTGTATTTCATCATCAATGATCAATTGTAATTGTATGTGTCATGTGCTCAACCACATCGCTAAATGCAACAAACTCAATGATGAGACCTCAACTTGTGTATTATTCTACTTGTGTGGTATTTGTTACCAAACCTTCAAATATGTACAAAAGTAATCGAAATCACTGCAAATCACTATCGAACCACAATTACAGCGTGATCAAGGTTTTGAACAAACTATTCTAATGGTAATACTCAATGCTGATTTTGCGAATGAGTGTATTGAATAAACCAATTGAATGTCAAAACCAACCAAGAATCAATAATTTTGTTCCTAATTGCTTCAGTATAGTGTTGCACTTCATTTGTCTCAAACGATCAACCTAATCAATACATTACAAATTCCGTTATCAGATGTAACATGTCTTAATCAGCATCTGAACCAAAGCGTTTGGACCAAACTTCTGTGAATGCATAACCCAAGAATGTACTTGCGCATGAATGCATTGAATAAACCAAAATTAATGTCAATGTTCAATCATAATTACATGTTTGAAACGCTCAACTAGATCACTAAACATAACAAACTCAATGATGAGACTTGAAACTCTATATCAGTGTAAATGTGTGACGTTTACTATCAAACTTACAACTAGATAAAACACCAATCGACATCATTGTTCAATCATAAAATGATTAAAGTTTTGACCACGCAGATTCAGAAGCACAACTCAATGATTGCTTTGCAAAATAATGTAAGAAAACTTGAAATCTCAAAACTAACCAAACCAATACAAACGTGATGCTAAACACTTCATTATGTTGTTGGACTGCAATTGTATGTTTGAAACACTCTACCGAAACACTAAACATAACAAACTCAATGATGAGACCTGCAGTTGTGCAGTGTTGTAAATGTGTGAAGTTTACTATCAAAGTTTACAAATATGCACAATAACAATCGAAATTCATTTAAATCACTATTTAACCATATTGTCAGATATCAAGGTTTTGACCTGACAAATGTACATGTCGAACACAATGATGATTTAGCAAATGAGTGTATTATGTAAACCAATTCCAATGTGAAATGTTACAATCTATTTAAATGTCAGTTGTTGGATTACTGTATGTTTCAAATGTTCAACCAAATCACTAATCGTAACATACTCAATGAGAAAAATCAAAACTGTGTATTACTGAAATTGGACGATTTTCACAATTTGTACTACAACTATGCCTAGTAACAATTCAAACTAACATTTGGTTATGATAGCAATATTTAAAGTTTTGACACTACATTTGTACAACTATGACATAAAAATGATATCGCAAATGAGTGTATCTCATGAAAATGAGCAATCACATGTAACTTTAACTTTAACCCTAACTCTAACCGTAACCATAAACCTAACCCTTAGCTAACGCTAACCCTAACCCTAACCGTAATCGTAAACCTAACCCTAAACACAACCTTAACCTTAACCCTAACCCTAACCCTAACTTAATCCCTAACCCTAACCCTAACCCTAAATCTAAACCTAACCCGAAACCTCATCTTAACTGTAACCGTAACCGTAATCCTAACCCTAGCTCTAACCCTAAACCTAACCCTAAACCTAACCATAACCCTAACCTTAACCCTAACCGTAACCCCAACCGTAAATCTAACCCTCAACTTAACTCTAACCCTAACCCTAACCTAACCCTAACCCTAACCTTAAGTTTACCCTAATTTTAGCCCTAATTCTAACCTTAACCCCAACACTAACCCTAACCGTAATCCTAATTCGAACCCTCACTTTAAACCTAACCCTAACTTTAACCTTAACCCTAACCCTAACTTAACCCTAACCCTAACTTTGACCTTAACCTTAAACCTTACCTTAACACTAACACTAACACTAACCCTAACCCTAAACTTAATCTTTAGCAGCATTGAGTTTTACCATTAGAATAATTTGTTCAAAACCTTGATCACATTGATATTGTTTTTGAATAATGTTTTGCTGTCATTTCGATTACTTTTGTACATAAATGAACGTTTGATAACAAATACCACACAATTACAGTAATACCCAGGTTGAGGTCTCATCATTGAGTTTATTGCGTTTAGCGATGTGGTTGAGCACATGACACATACAATTACAATTGATCATTGATGATGAAATACACATAAATGCAGTAACACACAGTTTTTTGCTAATTTTGACATTCAAATAATTTACATATGTTTGCTCCATTTCGCAAAATACACTCATTTGCGATATCATCATTGTGTTATTGTTGTACAAATGTCGAGTCAAGACCTTAAGTATTGATGTTATGATCAAATCGTGATTTGAAGTGATTTGGATTGTTACTGGGCATAGTTGTAGTATAAATAGTGAAAATCGCTCAATTTCAGTATAACACAGTTTTGATTTTTCTCATTGGGATTGTTACGATTAGTCATGCGGTTGAACATTTGAAACATACAATAATCCAACAACTGACATTTAAATAGATTGTAACATTTCACATTGGAATTGGTTTACATAATACACTCATTTGCTAAATCATCATTGTGTTGTTCATGTACAATTGTCAGGTCAAAACCTTGATATCTGACAATATGGTTAAATAGTGATTTAAATGAATTTCGATTGTTATTGTGCATATTTGTAAACTTTGATAGTAAACTTCACACATTTACAGCACTACACAGTCGCAGGTCTCATCATTGAGTTTGTTATGTTTAGTGTTTCGGTAGAATGTTTCAAACATATAATTGCAGTCCAACAACATAATGAAGTGTTGAGCATCACTTTTGTATTGGTTTGGTTAGTTTTGCGATTTCATGTTTTCTTACATTATTTTGCAACACAATCATTGAGTTGTGCATCTAAAATACTCTGATCAAGACTTTAATCATTTTATGATTGAACAATGATGTCGATTGGTGTTTTATCTAGTTGTAAGTTTGATAGTAAACGTCACACATTTACCCTGACATACAGTTTCAAGTCTCATCATTGAGTTTGTCATGCTTAATGATCTAGTTGAGCGTTTCAAACATGTAATTATGATTGAACATTGACATTAAAATCGGTTTATTCAATGCATTCATGCGCAAAATCAATCTTGGGGTACGCATTCACAGAAGTTTGGTCGGAAACGCTTTGGTTCAGAAGCTGATTGAAACATGTTACATTTGTTAAGGCAATTTGTAATGTATTGATTAGGTTGATCGTTTGACACAAACGAAATGCAACACTATACTGAAGCATTTAGGAACAAAATTATTGATTCTTGGTTGGTTTTGACACTGAAATTGGTTTATTCAATACACTCATTCGCAAAATCAGCATTGAGTATTACCATTAGAATAGTTTGTTCAAAACCTTGATCACATTGATGTTGTGGTTCCATTGTGATTTGCAGTGATTTCAATTACTTTTGTACATATTTGAAGGTTTGATAACAAATACCACACATTTACAGTAATACCCAGGTTGAGGTCTCATCATTGAGTTTGTTGCATTTAGCGATGTGGTTGAGCACATGACACATACAATTACAATTGATCATTGATGATCAAAAACATATAAATGCAGATACACACAATTTTATTTAAGCTTTAACATTGAAATAAGTCTATTTGGTCGCATTCGCAATATACACTCATTTGCGATATCATCATTGTGTCAGAGTTGTACAAATGTCGAGTCAAGACCTCAATTATTGATATTATGGTCAAATCGTGATTATGTGTATTTCATCATCAATGATCATCTGTAATTGTATGTGTCATGTGCTCAACCACATCGCTAAATGCAACAAACTCAATGATGAGACCTCAACTTGGGTATTACTGTAATTGTGTGATATTTTGTATCAAACCATCAATAATGTACAAAAGTAATCATAATCATCGCAAATCACTATTGAACCGCAATTACAGCGTGATCAAGGTTTTGAACAAACTATTCTAATGGTAATACTCAATGCTGATTTTGCGAATGAGTGTATTGAATAAACCAATTTCAATGTCACAACCAACCAAGCATGTATAATATTGTTCCCAAACGCTTCAGTATAGTGTTGCACTTCGTTTGTGTCAAACGATCAACCTAATCAACACATTACAAACTCCATTATCAGATGTAACATGTCTTAATCAGCGTCTGAAGCAAAGCGTTTGGACCAAACTTCTGTGAATGCATAACCCAAGAATGATCTTGCGCATGAATGCATTGAATAAACCAGTTTTAATGTCAATGTTCAATCATAATTACATGTTTGAAACGCTCAACTAGATCACTAAACATAACAAACTCAATGATGAGACTTGAAACTCTATATCAGTGTATTTGTGTGACGTTTACTATCAAACTTACAACTAGATAAAACACCAATCGACATCATTGTTCAATCATAAAATGATTAAAGTCTTGACCAGACCGTTTCAGAAGCACAACTCATTGATTGTGTTGCAAAATATTGTAAGAAAACGGGAAATCGCAAAACTAACCAAACCAATACAAACGTGATGCTAAACACTTCATGATGTTGTTGGACTGCATGTATATGTTTGAAACATTCTACCGAAACACTAAACATAACAAACTCAATGATGAGACCTGCGACTGTGCAGTGCTGTAAATGTGTGAACTTTACTATTGGTTTCTACAAATATGCACATCAAAACAATCGAAATTCATTTGAATCACTATTTAACCATATTGTCAGATATCAAGGTTTTGACCTGACAATTGTACATGTAGAACACAATGATGATTTAGCAAATGAGTGTATTATGTAAACCAATTCCAATGTGAAATGTTACAATCTATTTAAATGTCAGTTGTTGGATTATTGTATGTTTCAAATGTTCAACCAAATCACTAATCGTAACAATCCCAATGAGAAAAATCAAAACTGTGTTATACTGAAATTGAGCGATTTTCACTATTTATACTACAACTATGCCCAGTAACAATCCAAATCACTTCAAATCACGATTTGACCATAACATCAATAATTAAGGTCTTGACTCGACATTTGTACAACTATAACACAATGATGATATCACAAATGAGTGTATTTTGCGAAACCGAACAATCACATTTAGATTAATTTTAATGTTAAAACTTTCAAAAAACTGTGTGTTACTGCATTTGTGTGTATTTCATCATCAATGATCAATTGTAATTGTATGTGTCATGTGCTCAACCACATCGATAAATGCAACAAACTCAATGATGAGACCTCAACTTGAGTATTACTGTAATTGTGTGGTATTTGTTATCAAACCTTCAAATATGTACAAAAGTAATCGAAATCACTGCAAATTACTATCGAACCACAATATCAATGTGATCAAGGTTTTGAACAAATTATTCAATGGTAATACTCAATGCTGATTTTGCGAATGAGTGTATTGATCGAACCAATTTCAATGTCAAAACCAACCAAGCATGGATAATATCGTTGGAAAACGTTTCGATTTGGTGTTGCAATTCATTTGTGTCAAACGATCAATCTAATCAATAAACATCACAAATTGACTTATTAGTATCAAAACTGTGTACTTGACCAGACTTTTGTGATTGTATCATTTAAAAAATGATCTTGCACATTGAATAAACCAAAATTAGTGTAAGTATTCAATCATAATTACATGTTTGAAACGCTCAACTAGATCACTAAACGTAACAAACTCAATGATGAGACTTGAAACTCTATATCAGTGTAAATGTTTGACGTTTACTATCAAAATTACAACTAGATAAAACACCAAGCAAAATCACTAATCAATCATAAAATGATTAAAGTCTTGTCCAGACCGTTTTAGAAGCACAACTCAATGATTGTCTTGCAAAATAATGTAAGCAAACTTGAAATCTCAAAACTAACCAAACCAGTAAAAAAGTAATACTAAACACTTCATGATGTTGTTGGACTGCAATTATATGTTTGAAACATTCTACCAAAACATAACAAACTCAATGATGAAACCGGCAACTGTGCAGTGCTGTGAATGTGCGACTTTTACTATCAAATTTTACAAACCTGCAAAATAACAATCGAAATTCATTTAAATCATCATTTAACCATATTGTCAGATATCAAGGTTTTGACCTGACAAATGTACATGTAGAACACAATGATGATTTAGCAAATGAGTGTATTATGTAAACCAATTCCAATGTGAAATGTTACAATCTATTTAAATGTCAGTTGTTGGATTATTGTATGTTTCAAATGTTCAACCAATTCATTAATCGTAACAATCCCAAAAGAAAAATACAAAACTGTGTATTACTGAAATTGAGCGATTTTCACTATTTATACTACAACTATGCCCAGTAACAATCGAAATCACTTCAAATCACGATTTGACCATAATATCAATAATTAAGGTCTGGAATCGATTTTGTACAACTATAAAACAATAATGATATCGCAAATGAATGTGTCTTGCAAAAATGAGCAATCACATGTAACCCTAACCCTAACCCTAACCCTAACCCTAACCTTAAACCTAACCGTAACCCTAAACTTAACTCTAACCCAACCCTAACAATAACACTAACCCTAACTTTAACCCTAACCTTAACTCTAACCCTAATCCTAGATCTAATCCTTACTCTAACCGTAACCCTAACCCTAACTTCAATCCTCAACCCAACCCTAACCGTAACCTTAACCCTAACTTT